>UELU01141340.1:5023-15259 GCA_900490025.1 Megastigmus dorsalis
CTCCTTCTTGCACTGTCACTCGCACACACAAAAAAACCCACGCCACTATGCACTCGAAGCTCTCGGAAAAGACAAGAACGCCCGGAACTGCTCGCCGTGATGCCTTACACGCGCCCGTTGTCGTTCGCGGTTGCGGTCTCTCTTCCGAGCTTTTTCGGGGCTGGCGCGATCCTGCCGATCGCGCCATATCTCTCTCTCGCTCGCTCTCATAGTTAGGTAAGGGGAGCACCACCGGTATGTGCTTCCCTCCCTCGCACGCGGCAATAACACTAATTAGTCGCGCTCGCGCTGTCGTTGCTTGCGAGGACGCGAATTATTCTAACCCAGAATAATTACGCGTCACAAAATATTTGATGTGAATAATTCATGTGTAATTTTTTTGCATGATTGTGTGTGAAATCCGAGCCTAATTTTTTACTGCGTGCGTATATGAATTTTTAGGTACAATAGAATTACAAATTTTTACAGATAGTATTGATATTTAAATTATATTATTATTTTATCTTTATCTAAATAAATATTTAGACCAGTAATTTCATTTAGTTGATTCAAAAATATTTTTATATCAGAATCATGATGAAGAACCTATGGATGAAATAAAATCTGACGAAGATACAATACGCTTGAAACATACAAACAAATCAGCTTTAGTTACGTTTAGTACGTTGGTCAAAAAGAAAATATTTCTTCTCAAACCTGAATACACCGATAAAATGTTTCTTAAACGGCTTGCGATAATTCAAAGGAAACTTTTTAAAGCAAAATACTGCCGAAAATGTATAACATAACCTATAAACAGCTTTTTCGGATGGAAAATTCTAGACTTATTACTCCGTTCTAACTGAATGATGAATTTTAAATGAAAACTTGACATAGACTAGGAAAATTTAAATATCAAAGAATTCTCCAAACGAAAGAACGTAAAATTTTGCATTGGAAACGGTTATTTACTCAATTTTGATGAGTGTAAAGTTTCGAGATAATTAGTCGAAAAGAAATGGTGCCGATTCAAGCTATCCTAAGCCCTCCAGGGAGTAAAAAAGTTTGTATAAGTTTCATACCTACAATGTCAATTTGTAATGATGGCCGAGAGCGTTAAAGCGCGTGCACTATCGTTTTGCCGATTCGTGCGACAAGGGTTCGATTCTTGTCACCGGCAAAAGTTTTTTTTTATATAACTTTTTTTCCACATTGCATTCCTCCTAATAACGATATTTTTCTCCAAACATTTATAATTCAGTATTATAAATCGTTGGGTTAGAAGTGGTCCACACCATATAAAAAACGTGCAACGATTCACCCCATATAAAAAACATTTAACGATTGACCCTATGTAAAAATCGCAACGATTGAGCCCATCTAAAAGAATCGCAGCAATTCACTCCGGTTTAGCGAAGCGAAGCTTTTTTATATGGTGTGGATCTCCTTTAACCCGAGGAAATATAAAAATATTTGAATTTAACTCATATTAAAGCCATTATTTATTAAAATTATCTCTTTCATTTTCGTCACAATCGTCTTCATCTTCATCGTTGTCGGTATTAACATTTTCTTCGTATTCCATTTGTTCTCTGAAATGTTTGGTAGACCTGTTTTTTAGATATTTACTCATTTCTTGTGTGATCGGATGTTGTAGTTGACCTTTTAAGCGATTTTTAATGTATATTAATGAAATTAAGGGATCTGAAATATAAATAGCTCTTCTAAATGTATCTAAGAGTCGAACTTCTCTGCTGATTTGACGTGCATGGGACACCAAATTTTTTCGATAGTGTTTGTGCCATGATTCGCTTGCATCTTCTGAATAATAAGTTATTGGCAAGGGAAAATGTTGAATGATAATACTGCTATGCTTCAACAACTTGTGTAATGTGGGACACATTCGTGTTCATGGATAAAGCGTGTAGTTTAGTTCGTATGTTTCTGTACATAGTTTCGAAGGTTTCTATATCTAATTCTTGCTTAATTATTTTGCATTGATATTATCCCGTTTGGGATTCCTGCATGTGTCTACACTGAATTTTCATAAAAAATTTTGAATATCTGACCGTCAATCAATTTTCATGAAAATTGGAACCTGGGGGTTAATTAAATTAACTATTAAGTTGCTGATTGCGAATCTGCGGTTACTTTTTCGAAATTCAATATGGTGGATTTAAAATGGCAGACGAAAAATATAAAAATATAGCGGTCCACTGTAAAAATACATACTCAGAGGTTTTTACGATCGCTAAATATGAATCTGCAACTAGAATTTTGACTTTTTAAAATCCAAGATGGTAATTTCAAAATGGCGGAATGAACAATTTTTTAAATCATTAATTTTGCTTTATAAATAGTATTAAAATTTTAATTTTTTAAAAGTAAGATAGCGAATATAGGATCAAATGTAGAAACGTATTACGGTTGCCGGAACTATTAAAAGCAAGAATATAAAGTGAAGAAAATAATACATCATATTTTACTAAATATTTTTCTAAGATATTCAAAATATTTCATAAATTTCAAAATATATATTTTTATAAAGACTAACTTGGTAATTTATTAGTATTCAGTCAGTCAGTATTCAATATGACAGTCTAAACATCACTGACTCCCTATTTCTAGAGCGAAATATAAGTTTCAAGAAAATTGGCTTGGCTATTTTGAATATGGTTAGATCTTGATTTTGACTTCGATTTTAACAAATAGAAATTCTAGTTGCAGATTTGTATTCAGTGACCTAAAAAACCCCCCAGTTACTATTTCTAAATCAAAATTTATGATTTGAAAAATTTTTCATCCCTCCATTTTGAATTTGCCATCTTGGATTTTTAAAAATTGAAATCCTGGTTGTAGATTCGTATTCAGCGATCCGAAAAACCCCCGAATAAGATTTTTCGTACAAAAAAGTTAATAGAAAAATGTGTAGTTCAAAGGGTTAATGGATTTTCGACTGTACAGAAATTCATAAATATTAAAATTTGCGAAGTGTGATATCCCGGCCAAAAAAGAAGATCTTTGGGCAAACTCAACTGCATTCGAAAGGGGAAGATTTATTTTTTAAGGGGGCTTTACACCTATGAATTTTTTTATATTAATTCACCTAAAACAAAAAAATTATAATAAATAGTATCATTTCCACATAATATTCTAAAAGTATATTGGATTGCTGATAAAATGAGCTCCAATAGAAGTCTCTATGCCCATTTTATCTTATGTTATGTCAGTTTCAAAAATTTGGCTTTGGCTTAACCTACGGGTCTAACGGATTTATTAATTTTAATGTAATTGGTCTTAAATTGTTGGTAATTGATGTCATTATGGTGTAAAGAGTTGTAGAAATTAAAATTTTTTGATTAAATAATTAAATGAGTTCAAAAACTGTATAAATTCATAAAATTACTTCAAATTTATAGGTGTAAACCCCCCTTATCCCGTTTCCGCCGAGAACGCCACTCACGGTACCCCGGTCTTAAAGAGCTTGTGATTGACGTTCAAAACGTCAAAAAAAAATCAGAGGGTCATATTCTGAAAGTTTAAGATCTGCTCTTTCCGATGGTGCCCATTAAAATTTCCAAACAAATTTTTTACTACTGCAAAATGCAGTTTAAAAAACCAAAAACATGAATTTTTCACTCATTGTTTTTTAAATCGAGTTTTCAAAAGGTTTCCCGAGTGAAATCGACTCGGAACCTCATTAACCGGTGGAATACATGTTTAAATATGAGAAACTCATGGTTCCCGGATCGATTTTTCACCTGGAGGTTTTCAAAATGGCGCCTTGTTTGCAAAATTTTTTTCAATATGTTTATGAATTTTTTACTCAATAACTATGGGGTGATGGAAAAATTGTCAAGAGAGAAAAAGTTCTTAGAATTCCTGAAAGAATGCATCCGAATATTTTCAAAAAGTTTCAAGAAAATTTTTATATTTTTGCAAAAGGTAAATTTATGCAAAATTCAAAAGTTGCTCAAAAAAATCCAAATAAAATTCCCATGTATTCTACGGTTGATTCTAAAAACATTTTGCTCCAGCATGAATGTAGTTATCTCGGGAACAAGAAACAAAAAGATGGAGTACGTTTGATTTTAACAAATTTTTTATTCATTTACACGGAAATTGAGTAGAATAAAATGTTCTTAGAATCAACCGTAGAATACATGGGAATTTTTTTGATTTTTGTTTGAAGTTTGTTTAGTTTTTTATAACTTTGCAAAAAGATTCTTGAAACCATTATCAACAGTGATTTTGATTTTTTTGTGATGAAAACCTACCGTTACTTTATAGTTTTATTAAGTAATAACTCATGTTTCTAATAATCTAAAATAGTACTTACTCAAAGTTATTTTTGTGTCTCAAAAAAAAAAATTATCAAAAAGTATCAAGAAAATATAATTCAAACATGTGTTGTATTCAAATATTTTCGTAAAGTTTTTATACCTGATTATTATATTTTTTTATTGACCCTTCGACAGAGATTGAGAGTATATTCTAGAAACTCTTCGTTGATATCAAGAAATTTTATGATCTGTTTTGCCATTAAATATTCCTTTGAATTATCGCAAGCCTCTTAAGAAACATTTTATCGTTGCATTCAGGTTTGAGAAGAAATATTTTCTTTTTGACCATAAAAAACACATTTTTTCAAGTTTAATTGCTCTTTCTGGAGAAAAAAAAATTGTAGGTTACTTTTTTCGATAGATTGATGTTTGTTCGACTGAAATATATAAGCAACACTGTTTATACAATAAAAGTAACACGAGTTGTAAACGTATGGCCAGATTTATAATTAAAAAGCGAAAGTACCTCATTTTGCCCCGGATTTTCTGGATCTGAAAATTATTTTTGGGTGTTCCTGATATTTTTCTTTTATTCTACACTACTCAATGTATATCGCGTCCAAATTTCATCTAAATTGATTCACGCAATTGTCAGATATTAGGTTTACGAATAGGAAAAAAAAATTTTTCACACTGCGCCGCACCTTCTAGCGCGGAGCAAATCCTCCTGCCTCGACTTGCTCGGGTATCATATTTAAAATCAGTGCGGGACATATGTATTCAAATATATATTTGAAATTCAGGGCAATTAAGCCATCATTAAAATAAAAAAATTAAATTCTTTTTATTTCTAACATTGCCCAGACACTGGGGCAACAAACAAAAATAAAAACGATAATAATAATAATTATCATTATTATTATTATTGTTTCGATTATTATTTAGATATACTATTATTATTACTTCCACCATTATTATCATTATTACTATTATTATTATCATTTCTATTATTATCATTATTATTATCATTATCATTTTTATTATTATATTATTTGAGTTATTTAATCTTCCTTGAAACTACAAGGCAGATTAAATTACAAATATAAAAATTTCCTGCGAAACTTCAACTGCCATGATCACCTCGAAATTTGGTCCGTTTGGGCGTTAATGGGTTAACAAAAAAATCGGTATCACCATTCGAAAGAACAGCTCAAAATACGTCGGAAATGATCTTTTTCAAATTTTTTCAAACCTTTTTTTATAGTTGAAAAAAGCCCTTGAAAAAGTTGTTGAAAATTTTGGGTCTTGGTCGTTAATGGATTAACATTATTTGCTAAGAGCGATTTGTTTCAAGATAAAAGTAGGAAAACATCAAACACGCTTCAACTGGCTTGAAATGACCTCTTATTGAGCACTCACATAACTGTTACGTTTAGTTTCTGTTTCGTATTATTTCTCTTAATTCATTTTACTTCAAAGATTTCTTTTTTATTATAAAACATCCTCTCTTACTTCGAAGCCCGGTACACATGTGCGCTGATACTTTTCTGGCCTTGAAGTTTCTGTCTTATTTCAATGCCAGAAAAACATCAGCGCACATGTGTACCGGGCTTCGAAGTAAGAGAGGATGTTTTATAATAAAAAAGAAATCTTTGAAGTAAAATGAATTAAGAGAAATAATACGAAACAGAAACGAAACGTAACATCCTCCCCCCCTTGGGAGCATCGCCGTCCGTGGAACGCTCGCTAACAGAGACAATATAAAAGGCGGTACATAGGTCGACGCGCGGTAGCTGGAAGACAATCGGCCTGCCGTGGGTTGTCCTAAGGTAGTTTCTGGTTTATGGTCCCATAAGTTTGTTTAAGTTGTATCTCCAGGTTAGTGTAGTCGGGAGTTATTAATTCTTGACCCTCGTCCCTTATTGTGACGGTCTTCATCTGGTGAGTGAAGATGTGTAGGTACCCATTGAGGATTTTGGTACCGACGAGTGGCCCCTTTTTCATTGGCGGCGGGCGAATGTGCTTGCCTTTTGTGGTCACGGATTCATTTTGTATCCTCTTGGGTTCCTTAGGCGACGAGTTGTTGCGCTCTTCCGTGAGGAAGAGGAGACACATCTTTGTATGATATCCCTTGCATCTTTGCGTAACCTGTGCCTTACAAAGGTGGCATGACACAAATGGGCCGTGTTGTTTTAGGGCAGCAGTAGAGTGTTCCGGTTCGTAGTAGCATACGTATCCTAATCTGGGTTGGCTGTAATGGTCGTTCGCGATCCGGTGGTATAATAGATCCCCAAATTGATTGAAGTGTTGGAGGAAAGTTTCTTCTTCTTTTTCGGGCGTTTGGGAGCAGGGTAGCCTGGAAAATAAACGGGTATGTACTTCGTCCTCAAATCGCGTGATTCGTGTAGTCCGCGGGTTGCGCTTTTCTAAAGGGGTTATTTCCTTGGGTCTCTTGGTCTCATGCGTTTGGTTGGTCTGCGTTGATACGTTTCGAGTAAGCTTGATACCCGGTATTCGGATATGATTAATAGTGGCGGCTTCCGTGGCTTGTTTTTTTGTTTGAAATTCGATTGACAGGGATCAAGATCTTTTATCTACCCTACGGGTTTTAAAGTGAGATATCGGTCCTATTTCTCCTAAGGCCGTGAGAACCTCGGCGATTGGTAGTTTTGAGTCGTAGGTTAGGGTGGTTGTTTTGGTGTCTACCTTATTGGCGCTCGCCATTTAGTCTGTAACAAAAATATGTGCGTATATTCAGCAAATTGTGGTCGTCTCCCGTTGAATTATGTTAAGCATCGGTTTCGTTCATTTGCATGGGTAGTTTGGTAGAGCCTGGGTCTGCACTTCTTAATGGTTTAGGAGGTACAGAATCGGAGCTATCTATTTCCAAGACGATCGCCACTTGCCAAACTCTTCCGCAAATAAAAATATTAACACTACGTCGTAAATCATCAAAAGAAACCGAAAAAGTGGAAAAAACCTCTATCTCCAAACCAAAAGGCGATAAGCTGACCCTTCCTCCGTTTAGACCACGATCTCACACAACAAGCGAAACAATGAAAAAACGCCCGCGCGGACGACCGATAGGGGCAAAGACACAAAAAACGGACACCCCTATCGAGTTCGGGGTCAGTTCAGGATTTATAATTGAGAAATCCGTGTTTTTTACATCATAAGTTCTCTGGTGACGCACAGCGGATTTTGGGGTTTTAAAGTGATTGGGTTTTTCCCAGCCTTGAGTTTTGCTGTTTTTGCACTTATATATAATGACTATGGTCGTGATGAGAAATGTTATGCGACTTCCCGACAGGCTTCCGTAGGTAAGCGATTGGATATAACTTGTCTGCCTCTTGTGGGCCTTGATTTCGTGTAGTTTCTTCCGGATCTTTGTCAGTGATTCTCCTCCTTCCTTAAGGGGATCTATACTCATTTCTGGGTTATTTTGGAGTTCGTTTAGAAGTTCCTCATGTTCTTCATATTCGGGTATTATTTCAGATAGATGAAGATGCACTTCAAGTTGGTACATATAATACGATCCCTCTTCCTTTTCTCGATTATTTGTTAGGGTAATAGAATTCGTTCTACCAATGCAACTTGAAGCTAAACGTAGTAATCCGATTCCAGTTAGTTTGATTTCCTGAGTGGGTTTTCCAGCACAGATAATACGCAATCTGGTAGACTTGACTGTGGAAAATAGCCAAGTTTCTTCGCTGGTTAGGTATACCCACTGGGTGTCGGTTTTGGGTTGGGTTTGAGGGAGGTATTGCAGGAGGGTAGTATCTGAGTGTTTGGTAGAAGTAGCATGGCAATTTCGCATTCTGCTGGTTCAGCTACGTCTCGGAGTGGCTGTTCGATTGGGCATATTTGGCAGTAGTGTGTGGTTTGACATTGGTTCCAAGACTCGAAACTCATCTTCGTATATGCTTGATGGTCAGTGCTTACACATAAGTAAGGGTGCGAGGGTTTGATGTAGGTGATGCTATTTGTGGTGTTCTGTGCTATGCCTAGCGGGTGTAATCGGTACATATGGTATGTTTTCTTATCTACGAGTGGTATATGTAGTACAGCTAAGACTTTATATCCTTTTCGGATACCGTCTACTTTGGAGATGGTGCTTATCTCCTCTGGCCTTAAGTATTCTATTGGCACAGGGAAATCTAGATCTGTAGTTACTCGATTTATGTCTTGTCTGAGCTGTTGAAGTATAATCCGGGTAAGAAGGGAGGGGTGAATTTGTCCTCGTGTAAGGTATATTAAAAGGTCCAGGAATGACTGTGTGCTATGAATGAGATGGTCCAGTTGAGATTCTATCTGCCTGGTGTATATCGTGATCTGTAGTGTGAACTTGAGTTTTTCCTCTTCCTTTTTAAGGACATTCACGTATTGGTGGATCACATCTTCCAGCCTTCGGATATGCGCCTCGTGGGTTCGAGTGATGTTGTAGAGCTCTCGTAAATTGGCCTCGACAATATGGAATTGCTTTTCAACTAGATGTACTAGCGATCCTTGGTCCTTAACGAGTCGATCAATATTTTTATTTATAAGGTCTGCATCGTCGGAGGTTATTAACCCGAAAAGGCTTTTGCTTACGCTACCGACGATGCCTAAGGGTGACATGCGTTTCTGCCTTATACTGGGTAGTCTAGCAGGTTCGTCATTCTGAGTTTTCCCTATGGTTTCTAGGATCTCTCTGACTTGATCGTGGAGTGTCTGTAATTGGGCGTGTTTTAGATTGACTAAATCCGTTCCCAGTGCGAGGTGGCATTCTCCTTCTGGGAGAAGAACTTTGCATTTGCGTTCCGCTGTTCTGAAACTGGATAAGGGCCCGTGTGCTTTCAGAAAGCTATCTATTTCCAAGACGATCGCCACTTGCCAAACTCTTCCGCAAATAAAAATATTAACACTACGTCGTAAATCATCAAAAGAAACCGAAAAAGTGGAAAAAACCTCTATCTCCAAACCAAAAGGCGATAAACTGACCCTTCCTCCGTTTAGACCACGATCTCACACAACAAGCGAAACAATGAAAAAACGCCCGCGCGGACGACCGATAGGGGCAAAGACACAAAAAACGGACACCCCTATCGAGCACAGTGTCATTGCTGCGAGAACAAGAGGGAGAATCAAGAAATATGATACGCTACTGAAAAATTAAATGCCCAATCTGGTTTTTATGCAACACTTGTCAATGTTGTTGTATGAAACTCCTTGGTAAGCATTAATAATTTGTAATAAAATTAAGTATGTCATGAATGTAATTAACTATTCAATATTAATTAAAAAATTTATCGGTGACATTTTCCCAGAAGTTAAAAGAGATCCACAATCAATAATAGCTATAATTAATGAAGAAGAAACAAAATGTTTGAAAACTTTGACTAGGGGATGTAATTTACTTAACATTTTACTTAATAGACCTATAGCAAAACTTGAATCGACACAAGTTGTGCCTGGTACGTAGCATGGTGATAGTATGATACATATGGATTTCCTGTAGATTTAACTCAACTTATGGCATATTATGATATATTATTATGACATATTATAATACATTATTATTTTGCAATAGATAGAGATTTAAATAGATTTTATTAAAAATTTTTTTTTTTAGATTGCATCTCAAAGTAAGGCTAGTGATCAAATTAATTTAGATGTACATGCCATTACGGAATTACAAAAGAATGACATTAAAACCACTGGTGATTCTCCAAAATATACAATTATAAAGTGAATTCATCTGAGAATTACGCAGAATATTATTTTCCTCCTTGTGTTGGTACTGTGGTTGCCTTGCGTAAGAATAAGAAATCTGTCGATGAAGTAGTCTCCGGTGATGGAATTGGAGTATTATTGGATCAAACTAATTTTTATGCAGAGCAAGGAGGGTCAATTTATGATGAAGGCTTCTTAGTTAAAATTGTTGATGAAGTAATGGATATCACATTTTAATCCGTTTGAAAAAAAAGGTGAAGAG
>UELU01141341.1:0-34055 GCA_900490025.1 Megastigmus dorsalis
ATTTATTACGAAACGATAAAATGATTATCGCTAACCAAACACGACTATTTCGACTTATTTTTATCCCGTCTACAAGAATATGGCAGAAATATTTAAAAAAAACATTTATTTCGAAAAATAAATTCTTTATCTTTTGAACCAAAAATTTTAAATTAATTCTGGCTATAGCATTGAATTCTTATCGCAACTTAACATTGAATGAGACCTGTAGCACATTTATTTTTCTATCCAGTTAGGAATAAACTTAAGTCAAAAGTGGTGCGTGCTAAGTGTGTCACGCGGTATATATATATATATATAACATACCATTAATTGATTTGTACTCATTTCGAGGTATAACTTTCCGTGGACATCTACCGACTAGCACGACTGAGGTTTTTTTTGCGCTTTAAGCACATATTTACCAAATCGTGTTTTCTGCAAATTATTTGAGCTACTATTCTCAAAAATAAAAAATCACCTCCAGTTTTTAGAAAGTATCAGAAGTCCTTATTCACGAATTTATTAAGCTCCAAATAAAACTGAAAAATAGCTTATATACTTTTTTAACTAAATATAAAAATGTAGATAAAAATTCTATTTTTACGCATTAGTTCATAATATATACAGGGGGTTACCGAACAGATTTTTATCAGACTCTTCGGTATCGGATAGAGCGAAATATTCTAAGTAAAAAATCATTGAGAAACTTTTCGATCCGATCAGTAATTACTGAGTAATGATTAATTGGAAATCAGTCGATCACGCCAATCAGCGTAGAGCTACAGCCGAAATTGGAGCACGAGGAGAACAGAGTGGGGCGGCCTGCCGCGTACCTCCCCGCCGGCGAACACTTGATTGTTAAAAGCTTATAATAAATTCATTATTATGAAATAACTCCCAGAGTTTCTCGAAAATCATTCATAGCAGCATTAAAGATTGGTATACCGTCTAAATAAAAAAGTAAGTTTGCAAAGGAGGAGTAAGTCATAAACATACGCAAATTCGTATTTAGTCGCAGAAACAGTTTGAAATTCTCATTTGTAAATAAATTTGACTCTTTTCAACTAGTTCATAAATGAATATCAGTTCTTTATAGTATCAAATTAATGACATACCTATTAATTCGTTTTAATTATTAATAAGCAGGTGAAATTTAATCTTTTAATTCTGTACTAATTCATTTATAAACAACGTAATATTTAAACATTATCTGAGTTATTCTAGACAGAGTTATTATCACATTTTTATTTAATTTATAACCAAATATCAATAACCCTTATCTGTGTGCTCTGAAATATCTCAGATCGAAAATAACGCATACTTTGTGCATAAAATTGTTGCTGTGGAGTAATAATTTTATTTAATTGGAGGCTGTAACTCTACTCTGATGGGCGCAATCGACTAATTTTCAATTGATCATTACTCAGTAATTACTTATCGGATCAAAAAGTTTCTGAATGATTTTTTACTTAGAATTTTTCGCTCTATATCCCATACCGTAGAATCTTATAGTCTGCTCGTTAACACTCTGCATATGAGTGATTCCTCGTCAACCGAAAAATAAAAATTTTTAAAATCGCTGAAACTTCGGGAAAATGTTGGATTCTATGTCAAAAATATGTTTTTAAATTTTGAGAGACCAATATGCAAGGGTCTAATCACTATAAAGTATCAAAGATACACCAAGAATGGAATTTTTTTGGATTTTTAAGTCTTTGACATTTTTTATCTCAAAATTTTCTGGTAAAATCATAATTTGCACATCACACAAATTTTCACTGTATCTGTTATTGATGGGAATGATTGTGCTTATAATTTTGGGAAATTCGTCAACTCATTAGAGTGTGTATAGCTACCCAAAGCATTGACACATCGTAATGGGAAACTCATGTTTGTATTAAAAAAGACAGATCAATTGAAGAAGGATCGCAGTATATTTGTCTTCAAGAAGACAGATCAATTGAAGAAGGATCCCTGTTGAAAAAATCCACCTGGATTTCCACCTGGAGAAATTTTGACTGGCATTATATTAATAATTACGTTTAAAAATGTTTCGAAATTGTTACGTACGGAGTACGGAACTGTATGCCTTAGCATAGAGCACTGCACTCCGCTCGTTATATATATATATATATATATAACGATTTGATATTTGTTATATATGAGAGGAGTAAAATGAAGGTGTTTATGGGAAAAGGAAGAAAATAAAAAAGTATATTATGATAAGAATAAAGAGTATATATAATATTGTTAATTCCCTTTTTTACAAAGATTATTACAATCTAGGTGAGCACCGCTGTGCTCGCCGGGGTTTCGCGGGTTACAAATTTCGGGTTACGAAGGGGAGGAGAGATTAGGTAGGATTCCGGCGTCGCTGAGCTCCCTCGGTGCTTAGCATACGCAGGCCACGCTCACTCGGACTCTACTCTGCGTAAGGAGATAGAGTGAGAAGGGAGGTGTGAAGAGAGAGACAATGAATTGCGCATATACTATTTCGCTCGAGCTACACAGGTACAGCTGGCCCCGCGTGACTCTATTGCTGTCGCTCAGAATTGGCGGAAGATCTTGCCTATACAAACCAGAGGGACAAGGGAAAAACCGAAGGGCCAAGCCAAGTCTCAAGGTGAACGATAATATCAAAACGGCCGACTCTCCTTAGGACTGTTGCGGCAGGCTTGCTTGCGGTCAAGCCCTGCTTTTCCTTAGTTGTACCTTGGAGGGGAGCTGTAGCGTATGGAGGGGCTAGCAGCCTGCACTCCGCTCGAGCTATAGCTGCACTTGGGTACATGAGGGAAGGGAGAGAGTAAGAGGGAGAGAGTGAGAGAGAGAGTGAGAGGAGCCCGCATGCCAAGAAGGGAACCGAAATGTCTTGGCTTTACTAAAGGGACGCTAGACAAACTATATGGCGACTGTACACGGGGTACCTGGTTACTATTCAAAAAAAAGGGACGCCCGCACTGCCCCTGAGTTAGAAATATATATACATATATATATATTTGTAATCGGAACAAAAGTATACTATAAGAGGGCACGCCCGCACTGCTCCTCTATTACAATTAATAATAATCTAGTAAAAATTTAAAATTATGTTAAAAATTAAATTGAGTACGGGTTACTAGTGTTTCGCTTATAATTATAAATACAATAATTCTTACCTTATCAATAATTCCTCACAGAGAGAAAGAGAGAGAGTTCCAGGCTTCCCTCGGGTTCTCGTATGTTTTGAGAAATTAGATTCCCAAATTAACTTTCGGGAATGTAGCAAAAATAATGAAAATACTTTTTGTTTAAATTAAATTGGTTAAATCGAGTTAATTGTTGATTGAATTGTCTATAACTGGTGAACAAAATCTAAATAAAGAAAAATCAACTATAGAGCGTCGACCGGCACGTCTATATTACTTGGCTTTCTGTTAAGGACTGAGGACTGAGGCCCGGTCCTCGTCGGCGCGTAGTTTGTCTTTGATGCCGAAAACTGCCGAGTAGCTCTCTCTCTCTCTTACGGGATAGGCCCGAGCACAGCAATAGCGCTTGGGTACATGAGTTTGTTTTGGGGAGCGCTATCGCTGTGCATTCCTGCACGCGCAACGTGCAATAGGATACTTTTCTGGCCTTAAAGTTTCTGTCTTACTTCAATGCCAGAAAAATATCAGTGCACATGTGTGCCGGGCTTCGAAGTAAGAGAGGATGTTTTATAATGAAAAGAAATCTTTGTAGTAAATTTAATTGAAGAAAAATAAAAAGAGAAATAATACAAAAAAAATGAAACGAAACGTAACATCCTCCCCCCCTTGGAAGCATCGCCGTCCCGGAGACGCTCGCTAACGGTGACAATATAAGAGGCGGTACATAGGTCGACGCGCGGTAGCTGGAAGACAATCGGCCTGCCGTGGGCTGTCCTAAGGTAGTTCCTGGTTTATGGTCCCATAAGTTTGTTTCAGCTGCGTCTCTAAGTTGATGTAGTCGGGGGTTATTAACTCTTGACCCTCGTCCCTTATGGTGACGGTCTTCATTTGGTGAGTGAAGACATGTAGGTACCCATCGAGGATTTTAGTACCGACGAGTGGGCCCTTTTTCATTGGCGGCGGGCGAATGTGCTTGCTTTTTGTGGTCACGGATTCTTTTTGTGTCCTCTTGGGTTCCTTAGGCGACGAGTTGTTGCGCTCCTCCTTGAGCAAGAGGAGACACATCTTTGTGTGGTATCCCTTACACCTTTGGGTGACCTGTGCCTTACAAAGGTGGCATGACACAAATGGGCCGTTTTGCTTTGTCTTGGTTGCCCGTTTGGGTACGAATTCTGGTGAATTGAGGTAGGCCTCCTTTGTATGGGCCGTTTTAAAGTAACGGATATGTCCGATGTATCCTTGTACACCACGGGGTCCGGGCGTACTTTCGATGTAATTGAAGTAACGAATCTCCCCGAATCGCCGAAAGTGACGGATCACATCCGCGTAATTGTATTCGTATGGCACGCGAATTCCAATTACGTGGTTGTCCCATTCTTGTATAGGTGGGGTGCACGTAGTGTTCGCCGTGGGTTGTTTTGAAGAGCTTGTAGATGATCTAGGCTTTTCTGTGGGGGTGATTGATGGATGTTGGGGTCGATCAAAGTCTTTCCTTTTCCCAGTTGTGTCATTTTGCGATGTCTCGTTAATTCGGGCTACGATGGTGGTTAATGCGGGCTCGTCTTCGGACGCAATTCGGATGTCCCATGGGTTCCCTGGTACTTCTATTGTGACCTGCACTATGTCGGGCAAGGTGCTGTCGAAGGTTACCGACGTGGGCTCGAAGTATTCCTCCAAGTATTCCGTGATATGGTTGAAGGAACACGGGGGTTCGAGCAACAGGACCAGCTTGTTGGGTTCCTCTGCGTAGCATCCAATGATGATGAGATCGGCCATAGTGATTAGGTTTTGAATCGAGGAGTCGTCTAGTGGTTTTGGAATTGGGCTGGTCCATTTCTATTTCCTTTCCCTTTATTTATGTAGCCTGGAGTAAAAAATAAAGAGTTGTTTTGTTAAAGTTAGTGTGTTGGGTAATTCCAGAAGATTGAATATGAGAATTTTTTTTTTTTTTTTTTTTTAAGAGGTAAGTGGGTCAGTTATGCACATGTAGATATTAGTATGTGGGTTGGTTAGAGATTAGTTCGCTGATTTTCTCTAATATTTGTCGAGGGTCTATGCCTGGGTTAAGGTTTTGGTTACTCCTAGGTAGTGGCGTTGGGTTCTTTCGGTCCTTTGTAGTGCGTCTTTGGGTATAGTTCTCGGAAGTGGTTCGTTTAAGAAGAGGTGGAAACCTCAATTTTTTGCAAGTGTTTTTGTGGAGGCTGAGGATGCTTCACTCTACATATCTGTTGCAAGCCTCATGATACACTAGTCTCTCCTTGTCTGTACTACGTTGGTCAGCGAGAGACATTTTTCTTGGTTCTGCCGGGCGGGCCTGGTAAATGGGGTCACTTGATTCGAAGGCAGCAGTCGCCTGTTCGGGTTCGTAGTAGCATACGTATCCTAATCTGGGTTGGTTGTAATGGTCGTTCGCGATCCGGTGGTATAATAGATCCCCAAATTGATTGAAGTGTTGGAGGAAAGTTTCTTCCTCTTTTTCGGGCGTTTGGGAGCAGGGTAGCCTGCAAAATAAACGGGTATGTACTTCGTTCTCAAATCGCGGGATTCGTGTAGTCCACTACACTATATAATTCGAACTGTTGTTAAACGCTGCAGTAGTACTTTTAAGTACAATTACTTCTTTATCGAGATCGTCGGTTTTAAAAGTTATAGAATTCGAAAAGTTATTGAAATTAAAATATATTATTAGAAACTTGATTAGTTCTAATTTCATAAAGTTCTACTGTCAATGTGATTGAATTTACATTTTTTTCTCTCCATATAGCTATAATAAGAAAGCAGGATAAATAATAAAAATAATTTGTTTATTAAGACCAATATATTAAGAATTATCAAGTATTAGCTTAACACTTAACGTATTTTATTTTAATTTCAATAACTTCGAATTCTATAACTTTCAAAAGAGACGATCTCGATTAAGACGTATTTGTACTTAAAAGATACTACTACAGTATTTTAATAAAATCTTTACATAATTATTAGAAACTTGATTAGTTCAAATTTCATGAAGTTCTACTGTCTATGATTGCATTTACATTTTTTTCCCTAGCTTCTATAGCTTTTAAAACAGACGATCTCGATTAAAAAGTAATTATACTTAAAAGATACTGCTACAGTGTTAAACGATATTTCGAATTATATAGTATTCAAAACATATTAATTATCTAACCAATGAATACTTAGCGTTAAAAAAGAGTTATAATTTAAAATAAGAATAGTTATTTACAGTTATACTGTTTCAATCCTCTCGCTAGACTAACAATTGCTTTATTAACTATAACGATTAATTGGATTATAGTTGTTCTGATGTATTCATCACTGATAGTGCAAGCGATCAAAGTAGCTCGAGTAGTAGCGTCGAATTGCGTTTCACGAGTCAGTTACGTGCCGACGCTGGATGGGCACGGAGCTCCGACGATGTACAAAATAAACTTACTTTTATTCATTAAATTGCAGTGCCTCATTTATTGCTAGACACCCCTCCCCGAGTAACATTTATTAGTTTTGTTAATATATAACAGTTGTCACTTTGGAAAATGAGTATTCTTTTCAATCATTTAATAGAAATATCTGAAGTTATATATGTAAAATATGTAAAAAATAATGTATGGTATCTACGTAAAAAACCAGTTGAAATTACATTAGATTATTACGGTCTATTATATTTGAAGCAAATTACTAGCCTTAAATTAACCACTTTAACATTATTGAATATTGAGCTTAATTTTTTTCAACCAATAACAATTCGTATTATATGTTTGCAGCAATAAATAAGTTTTTAATTCTTTAAATCGATGTTCCTGTACTAAAAACATCTGAAAAAATCCAATTAATATTCTCAGTCGGTAACGAAAAGGAGAAAGCTTTTTTCTAAAGCTCAGTCTCGTATTTGACAGGAGGAAATTCCCTAAATTGACCAAAAATCGACTATTCAATTTTTTAAAATGATTTTTTGATTCCCAAAAAATCGAAAAATAATTTATACCTTTTTGGTAGAAAATAAGTTCAAAAATAATTATTAGTGCTGTGCTTGGCGTTTTATCGAAAAAAATTCCAAAATTGACCAAAAATTTTTTTTAATGATTTTTCGTTTCCCAAAACAATTGAAAACAATTTAGAACACCCTTTTTGGTCAAAAATAAGTCGAGAAAATATTTATCGGTGCTCTGCTTGATGTTTTATCGAAAAATTTTCTAGAAATCGGTGAAAAATCGTGTTTTTAATATTTTAAATCATGTTCCACTATTTCAACAAATCTTAAAAAATTGATGCTACTAATATAATAACCAAAAAAAAATTTTTATAGTTCATATTTTTTTTCTCGAATTTTACGTGTAACTTTAATATATACCTATAGCATACTTCAGAAGAGTTTCGAAAATGGCGTGAAAGAAAATTTTTTCTACAGTGATCTCTCTAGAGAATCCAAAAAAAACTTGATTTGAAATTTTTAAACTCAAATAACTTTTCTAATTTTGTACTAAAATAATTAATTTTAGGTTTCTTGTATGTTTCTTAAAAAGACCTTTTGTTAAAAACAAATAACGCTTCGATCGATAAAAATGCCGCGGAGATATCTCAAATTGGGGCCTGGTAATAGGAGATCGTTGAGTGAGAGTCCATTACCACAGCGTTGAGATGCGTTAAGCACCATCCGAATCTTCTTAGACGTATTTTGGGGGAAAACGGCATGATGGGGAAAATAATAATTTAAGCTATTTGTAGATGACGGAGGGGCTAGTTCCATGTGAGACAGGGCTATGTATTCATGCATGAAGCCCTTATAGGCGGTTTCGAGCAATGGATTGCGTTCAAAACGTCTTTCAGTATGTATAAGACGAGAGCTAGCGACGTCACGAGAGTCTGTGAAAAGTTCCTGTCTTGAGAAAGGTAAGCGTACTACAAATCTATCATCTTCTTTTCGAGTAAGGGTGAATTGGTAATAAGTCTCACAGTACTCTTCTTCTGGAGTGAGAGAACGAATTCGAGGAACGTCCTCAATTTCCCAAAATTTAAGAAGAGTCTGTGATATAGACGGTTCGAGGTGAGTGTGAAATGAAGATATCTCGTGTGACTATTGTGCTTCAGAGGGGTGACCGACAGGCCCGGTCACTATCCACCCGAACACGGTGTTTTGAGTAACAGGTGCATCAATAGGGCCTTGAACCAGTCCGTCACGAAGTATAGCTGGATAGAGATCTGCACCGATAATCAAATCTATCTTGTCGGAATCTAAATACGAGGGGTCAGCAAGTTGAATACCTCTCAAATGGGGCCATCGTTTGGCAATTATACTTTGAGAGGGTAAAAAACCTGTTAATTTATTCAAAACCAGTGCCGAGCAGGGCAATTAAAATGAGTCACCTAAAGGAGAACCTAGTGATATAGTCACCTCGTGAGATGCTGTAGCAACGGCTATAGCACCGACGCCAGAGATCATTACTGAGGCCTTCCTTCTTGAAGAACTCAAAAGGGACGATAAGCGAGTAGTGATAAAGGAGCGCTCGGCGCCGGGATCAACTAGAGCTCGAGCAAAGGTCCTAGTGTTGCTTGAGTTACTGACAATAATTCGCGCTGTGGCGAGTAGGGTAGCGCGTTTCGTAGACGCTAAGTGGGCTTGACTAAAATCCTTTATGGCATTTTGCACTTCTTGATCGGATTGGGAAGTAACTGGAACACTGTCCTGATGCAACTTAGAATGATGCTTGCCTTTACATATTAGGCAGCGATACTTTCAGGAACAAGCATTGACGAAATGGGATTTCGCGAGGCAATTTAAACAAACTTGAGCCTGTTTGAAAAAATCACTGCGCTGCAATGGCGTCATGACCTTGAACTGTTCACATCAGTTGAGCGAGTGCTGAGCTTTACATAAAACACAGTATGGAGAGGGCTTCGAAGAGTCTGAAGTTCCGGTGGTGTGCGCCTTGGCAATTTTAGGTTTACCAGTCGTAACATTGGCAAACGACTTAGCAGATTTATTTGAGGGTGAGCGAGCATCAGTAGAGTCAGAGGGTAGATTGGCCTCCTCATATGGCTGAATACGTCGCTCAAGGAATGAAACAAGATCCTTGATTTTTGAAAAATGTTCTGTATCTTCCTGTGAGATCTGCCAGTGTTCACGAGTAGGGCGTCCAGTTTACGCACAATGCGATGGGCATCGGGGCCTTACACAGCGTTCATTAAATGCTGCAACTTTGTAATGTTGTTAACCGCTGGGTTATCCTTAATTAAGGACGAGAAACGTTGTTTAAAAGACTTCCATTCATCTTGGTTGCCTGTAAACGTGAGCAACGATACCTTAGGGAGGGAAGATGACTCACCGACGACGATCCGTGGTGATGTTGTAGTACTATTACTCGTGGTGGGGGCTCGAAGTCCTTCGATATCCGCATTAAGTTCCGCGACGGCGCACAGTGTACTAATTCGATTCGTTCATGGACAGAATCGTAGAACTTTGGATAGAAATATGACAGAGATATGGACGTGGTAGCATTGGAAAGTGGATGTAATTTCCAACAAAGGAAAAATAATGCGGATTTAAAAAAGTGACCATTTGTCCTTGAAAATGAAGGTGAAATCCTGGAATTTTAGGAAATTTTTTACATTTTTTCCTCGCGTATGCCTAAATTTTATTATTCTCATTTACAAAACAGATTTTTTTGCATCCACCGACCATAATCTTTAAAGCCCTATGGGAATTTTTGGATTTCATTTATTAGAACCTGAGATATATCAATTTATGTGTTGGAAGTAACACAAAATTGAATAATTCGGAATTATACAGTATACGTAAATTATTGCTACTAATCTCACTAGATTACCTAGAAAGCTTGTATTTTAAGCTTTAATTTAATTTTTTATTCGATTCTGTACGATTTTTTAAAACGAAGATAGGGTAAGTGGGTCAGTTATCGTGCCCATTAAGGGCCATGCTCCAAGTTTTCGGTCAATTTAATAATTTTTAAAGAATTTGTGTATTTGGAAGGTTATTTATAGTATACTTTGATACCTTTACTACCAGTAGGAATTTTTTTAGCAATTACATAATATAAAATAATATAAAATTTTAATCAAAACAGAGAATGAACATTTGAGTTAGTTATCGTGCTCTCTCAGACACGGAAAGTTAGTTACCGTGTGTCAGTTATCAAGCAGACGTTTAGTTATCGTGTGCTGATTATCGTACGCGAATTATTTACCGTGTGTCAATTATCAAACGGGCGTTTAGCCATTGTGTGCTGATTATCGTACGTGCGCTCACTTATTGTGCTTCAAATACCGTCAGGTACCAGATATGTAAATTTTGCAAATAATTAGGTTGTCAACAATTTTCAAAAAGATTCTTTAGTACTCGAGCATGCATATTCTACAATTATGAAAGATATCAAGGGTAAAACGCTTAAAATTGTAGTAAGTTGTGCTTAACATTTCTACGTGACAAGAAGTCAAGTTTATATGATAATTTATAAACTTTATATTCAGGTTTATATGAGATCTTAAAGAAGGACAGGAAGAACATATTATAATGCAAAATCCAAACTTACTTATTGTGCTTAGCGAAGCATACATAGATGTAAAATTTCAAGTAACAAGAACAGACCCTAAAGTATCATTCGCGAATTCAATCACATACAATAATGTGACATTTGCAATGAAATGAATGGAATCAAAATAGATAGGTGTAGAAAATCTGGACTGCCAACACACATGAAAGCATATCCAATTGTAGAATCAAGGAATGAATACAGCTTTTTTAACCATACGATCGGAAGATACACCAGCTAATGATAGCAATTGGTTAAATAGTGTTGATGGACGTTGTCCATACACTGTACCTTTGTTATACTTATTTTGTTCCGCTGAAGACTTCAAACAAGTCATATAGAATGAGAGACATGAAATAATTTTTACTATATCTAAAAGTATGAAACGAGCTGCAAATTTTGGAGATCAAGGCATAAAGATTGAAAGTCTAGTTTTATATACGGGGTGTTCAAAAAGTATGGATACGGCATGATTTCCTGAAAACCGTGAGTGGTAGAGAAAAATGTTGAAGACCGAGGCTTAGGATTTTTCCCTGACTAACTGATGGCGACCTCGTATTAGACCTTGACCCTAAGTTCCAAGGTCATTTGAAGGTAAAGTTTATTTTTTTCAATAAGACCCTAGATTTTTGACATCGGAAATGAATAGAGCGGAAAATTTCACATTCAGATATGTTCTTGGCCATTTCAATAATTTTATTTTTGAAGGTCGTGATAAATAAAAGGGATAGTATAATTATTCGAAAAGTAATGATACAAAAGAAGAAGCAAAACAACTGGTTCATTGAATTTTTCTTCAGCTATCTAACGGTGGTCATGTATTTGACCTTGCCCCGACCTTCAAGGTCATTTGAAGGTCAAGTCCATTTTTTCAATGAGACCCTATGTTTTTGACCCCGAAAATGAATATTGTGGAAAATATTACTTAAATTTTCAATTTGGCGTCAAGCCTATATCAAAATATGATCACGAAGAGCCATGAATGTAAATTTTTGGACAGATTCCTGAAGTTCGAATGGCCAAGCGCCATATTGCTTCTCTATTTTGAATATCTCGAATTTACCTGTTAATCCATATCATTGACTTCTTAAATCTGCAAATGTAATTTTTTACGTAAATCCATGGAAAAGTTATTTCTTTGTACAAAATATATTGCATGCTACAGATATGCAAAGCAAAACAGCCTTATGATTTGAATCAATTTTCTATGAGTCATTTCATTTTCATCAGACCGTTAAGGTTTTCGAAAAAAAAAATACATGTTTTTCTTCCAATGAAAAGCCTATCATTTACATCAATAAGTGTACTTGGCAGGATTTTTCGAATGTCGTAATGTTTTGCTATTATAATTTTAATAATAAAATATACATAATATATACCGGAAAATATTGTGCATGTAAAAAGCTTTGAATTCTTGTGAATCTTCGTAGAGCAATAATTTTAATTTTTGCTATTTTAATTTTAGCAGGGATAATATCGGCTAAAATGGCCAAGAACGTATCTGAATGTAAAATTTTCCGCCCTATTCATTTCCGGGGTCAAAAATATACGGCTTCATTGAAAAAATAGACTTGACCTTCAAATGACTTTGAAAGTCAGGGTAAAGGTCAAATACAAGATCACCGTCAGATAGCTGAGAAAGAATTCAATGAACCGGTTCTTTTTCTTCTTCGCTTGTATCATTACTTTTCGAATAATTATAATATCCTTTTTATTTGACTTTTACCATGACCTTCAAAGGTAAAATTATTGAAATGGCCAAGAACATACCTGAGTGTGAAATTTTCCGCTCTATTCATTTCCGATGTCAAAAATATAGGGTCTCATTGAAAAAAATAAACTTGACCTTCAAATGACCTTGGAACTTATGATCAAGGTCAAATACAAGGTCGCCATCAGTTAGCCAGGGAAAAATCCTAAACCTCGGTCCAAAGCCGAATCCAATAATATTTGACCACTGCTATATACAGAATGCCAAGCTTTACCTAAACGATACTGCTTATTCTTATGAACCATTGAATGCTGATTGGATACTGGGTCATTTGAGAACGAATATGATATGTAGGAGAAATTTAGAAAATATTACTATAATCAAGAGGCAACTAATCGACTAGCACCTTTTTTACCTGCTCGCTTATTCAAACGTTGTATTTTAATAGTATTTGATTGCTCTCATCAGCAGGATAACGTAAAAATAGGACCAGTGTAGTTTGTGCTTGAAGCACAAAAAGAGATTCCTCAAAAAACTGCTGCATATTGTTTAAGAATTCACGATCAACACATTGAATATCCTCTGACTAATTTGGTTCAAAAGATTGTTTGAAATGAAACAATATTAGATTCAGAAGGCGATTAAAAAGTCAGAAGCGTTGAGAAGAAGTTTGCATGTAAAAAAAAGGAAAAAAATATACCCGAATGGATGCAATTAAAAACAGAAAAATCTAAACATCCTACTATTCACAGACGAGTGATCTTAGCTGAAACTTTGAGAAAATCAGAAGAAAGAGAGAGGATAAGATAGTCTATGTTTAGCTCATGGAGAATGAACAGCGTCGCATTTCTTGTTATCCAAGGATTTCAAGCTCCTCCAAGACATAAGCTGATAGTAAAAGAAGTAGTATTTTTTTAAACTCTGAACGTGAATCCTTTCATTTTACAGTCAAATGTCCTTTGAGTTGGAATCAGTTAACAGCCTATCATAAGATAATCAATACTTGGTTAAGACATAATTATCATGGCCTATCATGGAAAACTAAAGAAGAGGTATCTTTAAATAAAGTTCGAGAAATTTTGGAAAAAAATATAAAAAGTGATATTTTGGTGAAAGAAAAGGAAAAATCTAAGAGATGTAGAAAATAATTTTCTTCAATAGCTGAACGCATAAAGTTATATCAAGAAGATTAAGAAATTCGTATAAAAGAGTTAGAAAATCAAGAAATACATTGTAAAAAACATCAAGAAATTTGTGCCTTAAATAATGTAAAAGCATTGCAGAAAATAGTAACTAATGCCTAATACAAAGGTTAATTTTAATTTAAGTCCCTCGTATATGCCAGCAAAATGTTTGGTCATATGCAAGTAAACAGGCACGAATAAGTGAATGGGCAGAAGTTGCAAAAGATCGTGTACGCTTCAGAAGAAGAATCCTCAGTCTTGAGAAAATCATAGATCCAGTTCTTGTCAAAAAATGGAATGCATAAAAGAAGAAGAATTTAGCTATGAAGAAGCGAATATCTATAAAAGAAATACCATAATCAATTTAATGATTTTATTTATTATAATGGTTAGTGTTTTGCTAATATTTTATTACACATAATACGTAATGTAAGCGATTTAAATGTTAAAATTGAGAATATTTCAATAAGGTTAGCGGACAATGTACAACATAAAAGAATAATAGATGCAGAAAGAAATCATCATTGAGTAAATTTTTATTATATAAGTTCACACTACAAAAGGACAACATAACGAACAAAATAATCCATAAACAGGGACAAGCTCTCGAGAAATAGTGGAGAAAGCGAAAGCAATTGGCGAGTACAAAAACGTCAGCAAAAACTTCGACATTTCTCAAAAGCAAATAATTATATTTGGTAGATCATTCATAACAGTAGCAATCGTTTGTGCTATTTTGTTGATAATATTATTAGTGGGGGATCCCCTTACTCTAATAAAGAAAATATTGTTTTCAGAGAAAAAGCAACAACAACCTGCAGCAAGCGAGATACAAAATATAAAATATATACAAATACAACCAGCACAACAGAGGGGAATGCTCAACCAAAATCCTCTGAGAGTCCAAAACATGACCAATCGACCACCTAGCCTAGAAGAAATCAGAATCCCAGGGCTCCCGGTGTTCTATACACCACGTCGAGAAAATGATTATACATTTACGGAAAGGATATAAACACACCATCCGAACTTTTATGGTCATGTCATCAACCATAATAATCTTACATTTTGTATTAGTCGAAGAAAATTTTTGTCAAAGGAATTTTATGAGATTTAAAATTATGTAAATTTCCTTGTAATATTATACCTTATTTTTGCAGAAGTTTTATATAAATCAACCATTTTGCATGAATCTACACATTTTTAAAGCATAATGCATTGGTATTTTGCCGAAGATTAATTATAACATTCGTTTTTCAACAGCCTGATGGTTTACACATTAGAGCTCCACATTTACTAGTACCATCTAGATTCGCTATACTAATGGCGTATGGTAGCTTAATAAAAAGGCCCTACGCATGAAACAAAGTACTAGGAACAAATACAAGGAATAATTATAAAACATAAGAGAATACATTCGTTATTATATCTGTATATATACTATATAAGTGGATCGACAATTTTGGGGTCGTCTTTAATTATGCATCGCAAATTTCTGGGATACCTCTAAGTTTCTAGGATATCCGAGAAAACTTCGTACTGTATCGCAAGTTTCTGGGACGACTTTTTTTTGATAAAATTACTTCTTTAGTAACGTTTTCGTGTTTTAATACATAATAGTGACCGGAAATAGAAGCGAATCTGAGTGCGAATCTGAGATCAGATTTGTAAAATTTGTAAATGACCTTTGGACAAGTTTTCTGGAATGAAGAAGTATGGTTCTCGTTCAAAAAACTCGACTTGACCTTCAAATGTCCGTAAAGGTCAACCCCAGGGTCAAGTGCAAGTTCACTATCGGATACGCCGTTTGATTTGCGGAAACTTTTGTATTTAACGTTTTTTTCTAGCGCCACTAGTTTCCGAGATTTTCAGGTGTGTCCATACTTTTGGGACACCCCGTATAGGGGAACAATCGCGTGCCGCGGTCGGCCGGCGGAGTGCTCGCGCAGTTGCGCGCCGCCGTTAGGAAAGCAGTGTCGCGCCTCTGTCACCAGGCGGCGATGCACAGCTGGTAGCGAACACGTACCTAAACTATTGTCGCCGAGGATATAACTAGGAGAGTGAAACCCGGTATGGAGCAAACCGTTTTTGAGTAAAATTTTTTGTACTCGATCTATTGAATCTTCCTTAACGAATATTCTTACTGGGGGTTTCATTTTTGTGAATAATAGAAGCTCCTATTATTCAATTATGAAATCTTAATCCCCTAATTTATTTATGTACAAATCAAAATTATGCGAAATAATATTATAGAATTACTATTCTTGCTTGCCCTACTACCTCGAGGCTCTCTCGATCAGTTGCTCGCTTGAGCGGCAAAGAACTCGAGAAGAGTATAAAACAAGTGTGCTTTTCCTTGCGATTAGCTTGGAGAACATTGCATTCTCCAGCGAACCTGCTGCACTTTTAATAGCGCTGTATTCGAGCAAATCGAGCAAGCATTGCGCTTCTTGACAAACCTCGAATACAGAGGATAATAATATAATTCCTTTACGACCTATTGCGCGCTAATGCTAAGCAAGTCTCTCGCTGCTAGTTGAGAAAACAGTGCCCTTTCTCAACGAACCAGTTACTCTTCATTGAGTTTTTGACGGATAACGTGGAAAAGTAATATACTTTTCCACTGAACCTCTTGGAAAGAGGGAGAATAACCTCTGTCTACTGTCCATTGCGTGATAGTAGATAGACAGTTATAAAAATTAAATATACGCAATAATTGTAAGTTCTTTCTCAAGTGTCTCGCAGTAAGCTAAAAGTGCATTGCGCTGCTTTAGCGAACTTGCTACACGAATAGTGTGCTCTCCAGCTGGGTGGATTGACATTGAGTCATCCACCGAAACTGGAAGAGTGCGAAGCAAGGATTTTTTACGCTGCCCATTACGCGGGAAATAGAAAAGCCAACAAAGGGAAATTTAATAGAGTCAGGGTGGCGACGGGCAGAGATCAATGCGTACCTCTGCTACTTCTCCTTTGCCCTGACACGTTAGGGAGGGAAAAGATCTCTTAAAATATAACTACATTTAGAAAACTGAGTTCAGTACACGAACTCTATCGATTTTGAGAGTCGCATATTCCAAAATCGAAGAGTGACATGTGAACGTTACAACATAAAGGGGTATATATATTTTCTTAGTCATTCTAAAAGATCTATTGAATTAATAATAATAATTTTTGTATCAATTATTTTCATTTAATGTAATAACAATAATTACTAATTAAATAATTACGAATTAATGATTTTAGTGCATTTTTTGAATGATCGAACAAAAAGTAATGTTCTGATACTGAAATAATTAACTTATCATGCTTATGCTACAATAAATAAAATATTAATGAAGAAGAATGTAATTTATCTCTTCATATTAATTCGAATCATTATCTTATCGGTCAAAATTGAATCGAGCTAGTCTTCGCGGCGAAATGCGAATCGTGCTAGTCTACGCAGTGAAACATGAAACATGCAAGTCTTCGCGGGGAAATACGAACCGTGCTAGTCTTCACGCCAAAATATTACAAACTGTTAGTCTTCGTTAGAAAATTGAAAAGTGCTAGTCTTCGTAAGAACCGTCGAATATATTGCCTCATGTTTGTTCATGAACTGCTGAAGTTCAATATTAAGTCACAGTGCTCTGTCCTTTTTCGGCATTACTATTTTTACGTAAAACGATAGTACTATCAATAATGTTATATTTACAATGAAACATCATAAATTGTTACTGCAGTCAAGAACGGTATCATTTTCATCCACCATCATTATATCAATCCAGGTATGAGAATAGGAGTGTGATACATCGAACCGTGCTGGATGGTTTTCAGTGAAAGTTTATCAGTAAGACGCTGAATGAATCTTACATTATGAGATATTGACAAAAGATGTGCGTTAAGATCACCGATGATCAATTTATGACGATAATCTCCACAATTACAAGAGATAGGTGTTTATTTCTAAAATTTTACAATTCTACATAGTACTACATATAACTTAAGCGTACATTTCTTCTTTAAATTCTTTAATTTACCTACGTTTTCTTGTCATCTGGTAAGTTTAATGACTGCCATTTACCGTGCCAATGTAAAACCTTATTAAGTAAAACCTTAGGTTTTCTTGTATGTATTGGACATACTTACACTAATTACGCATGTACCTAAATCTATTTATGATGACTATATGCTAACCACGACCATAAGGTATAAACAAAATTTTGGATTTTTTTTGTAGTTTTTGGTACCTAAAAATGAAGTTTAGAAGCAATTTTAGTGATCAATGGGCCCAATCTTTCAGGACAACCGATATTCAAGCCAAATATGCGAAAATTCATACAGTTGTTTCATGCTTTATAGATTAGCGATTAAATAAAATATAAAATGTTTCCAAATTAGAAATTAAAATTTAGAACGCGATCTTTAATTTGAGAGGTTGTAAAAGTTTAAAGCTCTACTCATTCGAAAGTTATGAGCGTTTCAAAATTAGGCACAATCTCGCACTTAAAACCCTTCATTATTTTTATACTAATTTAAAATACAAAATTGAGCCTAATTCTTAAACTCTAATAACTTTTGAACGAATTCAGCTATTGAAGTATATAACCTCTCAAATTGAAGATCGCATTCTCAATTTTCATTTCTAATTTCTAACATTCTTACGTTATACTCTTTAATTTTGAGAGATATAACTCTCAAGCGCTCTTGCAAGCGCAATATTCCACAAGCTAGCCGCGAGGAGTTGCAATCTTATATGAATACGATCTCGGGTTCGCTATGGTTTGCAGTAAACTAATAACTAGACGAGAGACACTTGAGGACAGAGCGAGAAAGCAAAAAAAGGATTTATTTAATCGACGGGGTAATTCGAGGTAGGAGAAGATAAAAGAATGCTTGATTTTCCTCTCTCTTCGTCGGCCGCTTGTTGGTGTAAGGAGCTCCTTACATGTGTGCCTTTGATTAGCGCGGATCTCTCTCGCTGTTTGCTGGTGTGAGAGCATGCATGTGTCCGTGCGATTGGTTACTCCGAGCCTGGCGCTCGCTTTGTTTCTCTCTCGCTCGCATTATACATATTATTTGTTCGCTTATATTTCTATTTCGATTGCATTCCCAATTGTACTTCTATTTTACTTTAATTTAATAATTCTTTATCTATTTTATCCAATGCAAATCTGTTTTAAAGTTTATTTTAATTTTAATTAAGTTTTATTGAGCGCGAATACTATTACTAGTATTTCCAATCAATAATCGTTTTTTAAGTTTTAATTGTAACATTGAATTTTATTTCATTCGTGATGTTTCAGATTTCGTGTTAGATTGTTTCGATTTATTTTACTAACACTTAAGGGGTTAATATCCCTAAAAATGACGAAAAAATTGATTTTCTTTTTATCATACATTCTTAAAGTACACATTATTGTAAACCGAAAATAAATTTGCAAGCAGAAAATCCAAAAAATAAAGAAGTTACAAGTATTTAAGGAATAAAATCGCAAAAATTAAAACTCACGAAATATTGATTTTTATTCTAGTTATATAAGTCACGATATCTTATTTTCTATGCAAAATAAAATATTTTTATACATTGAGATACTAAAACTCATTCTGTAAACGAAAGTCTTTTCCACCCTGCTGAAAATTATCAATTGATATCAATAAAAATTTTTTTTATTGATTTCAATGCGTTTTCTAGCTTCCAAAAAGTATATTAGGAATCAATTGAATAAAAAAGTCAATTGAATTCAATAAAGCGATAAAAACCAGCGTCAATTAAAAGCAATTGAAAGAAATTAAAAATTTAGTATTGATTTTAATTTATTAATTGATTTTTATTTAAAATCACAGTATTTTTTTTTCTTTTTATTTTAATGTAATTTGCTGTATAATAAAATCGACTTTAATTGATTTTTATTTGTAATTGCAGGAATTTCTTTTTCTTTTGATTTGAATGTACATTGCTGCTTTACAATTAAAATGTTTTTAATTTATTTTTATTCGTAAATTGCGGTTCGTTACATTTCTTTTGATATTTATGTATTTTTTGCAGCGTTATCAAATTGACTTTAATTGATTTTTATTCATAATTTGCACAGCTTTATTTTTCTTTTTATTTGAATAAGAAATAAAATACAATTGAAAACGAATAATTTCTATGAATAAAAAGTATTCTTAAAATTCAATTATTATCAATATCAGCAATATTCAGTTCTATATATAGAATGGGATTTAACACAATTTATATATTTAAATATCTGTGATAAAAGTGCGATTAATATTACATTTATATTACGTAAATATTCGAATCACTAAAAATAGTTTGATACGTATTCTTAAAATGCTATAAGACGCAATAGAAAATATTATTTGAAATAGTCAATAGAAGTTAATTGATACCTTAAATATGTTTTGTATTGAGAACAATTCAGAACAATTCAAGTGAATTGAAGATCCATAATGCAAAAGCATATTAGAAAAAGTTTATATTTAATTTATTGAAGGTAAGAAAAATAGTAAAAATGTAGATAAAAATAAACTCATATTTGACCTAGTAGCATCAATTAAAAACGATACATATGAATACTTAAAATGACCGTTGAATGCAATAGATAGAAAATTACAAAAATAATTATATTGAAAATTATTCAAATCAATTAAAGTTAATAGTAATAATAACATTGATATCAATTGCTATTCAAGTCAATTAAAATCAATTAATTTTTAATTGAACCATTCCAAAAAAATCAATTAAGTATCCCCTACGAAAATCGCCTGCAGCGGTGGCTACAGCGGTTGCTGCAGCGGTGGCCGCCGCTTTATTGCGAAAAAAAAACTACCCAATAACAGTTGTACTTGAATACAATTTATTACTAAGGATAACATCCGGTACAAGTAAAAAAATAATCGGAAACAATAAAATATTAAAATTACCACACCTTATACAAAATCATCATTCATCTAAATCACACAGTAACGTAGCAATAGAGAACAGAGAAATAGAGTCGTTGAAACGGAATCATTTTTCACGATCATTAATAACTCTTTAAGGTGTTTTCCTCTTTTTTCATTCGCTTTATTGAATTCTGCACCACAAGCACACGAGCACCAACAACTACACAAACTGCATCAAAAATTTTTCCAGCTTTGAGTTGCCTCCAAATCCATTATATACAATTGAAGAATCTTTTGCTCGAGAAGTCTGAAATAATAAATTTTTCAATTAATTACTCCCTTAGACTACCTTCTATATATCTTTTATACATATTTTCTATAAGTATTTTATATACTTTTATAAATTATATCTACCTTTAACACGGTATTTGATTTCTTAGACGAAATCATGGTTCAAATCAGCTCATTATCACTTGAAAATCATACAAAATCAAACAACTTATATAGTGATTACTTTGGACTTAATTTTGATTTGATCAGGCTGACCAAATTAATGTAAAAAGATTGTAAGACGATAAAAATATATTATTAGATTTATAATCTTTTAATTAGTTTTCTTAAAAAAAATGAAAATTAATAAAGTTAAAAATATTTGTTGCAATTAATAAATTTATTCCATCAACAAAAAAAATATATGAGTAATAATCTCTAAACATAATTCAAGTATCGACGCTTTTGAAAATTTTAGAACATTCATCAGGTTTGTAGTTAAATCATCTTATAGTCAGGCTAGCCAAATTAATGTAAAAAGATTGTAAGACCGATAAAAATATATTATTAGATTTTATAATCTTTTAATTAGTTTTCTTAAAAAAAATGAAAATTAAGGTTAAAAATATTTGTTAATTAATAAATTTATTCCACCAATAAAATAAATGTATGAGTAATAATCTCAAAAAATAATTCAAGTTAATAAAAAGATGATTAAAAAATATAAGTCTTTATTATACCATTAGGTTTACATTACATTTTTACATTATTTAAATTAATTTAATTCAATTTATTAACTTAATTTAATCTACACTTTTATACAGTAATTTCATTCATTCTTTTCATCTATCTATTTTCTTATTCTTCTTTTTGTCTCTTCTTCACTCTTCCTTTCTTCTTTCCTCTCTTATTTTTCCTTCTTCCCTTCTATTTTTATCCATCTATTTGTTTTTTCTATTGCTAAGTTAATTCCTATTTCTCTCGCCTTCTTCTCTAGCTCCTTTGTTTTTTCCAGCAACCTCCATCTATCAGCTCTTTTCGCCTCACTCAGCCATTCGTCTATAATGTAAATCCCTTCCTCTCTAATTTCTTTTTCCATTTCCCAAAGCTTTTCCTTGTCTTCTTCCTTCTCGAATATTAACCAACCCTTGTCCTTTCTCTCCTGGAAAACTTCCAGTTTCCATTTCTTTATGCCTATTCTGTTCTCCATCCATTCTTCCAATCCCTTTTCTCTGCTTCTCACTCCTTTCTCAATCAGTAGTCCTCTTTCCTTCCTTTCTTGTACCCAATTACATTCTTTTTTGCTTTCCTCGTTCTTACTTTCTCCTTCCTTTTTCTCTTTATTTTCCTTTTCTTTTTCTTTTAACTTTTCTACCTCTATTTTTTCCTCGTTCTTATCTTCTATCTGTAATTTCCACTCTTCCAACTCCAGTTTCATTAACGCCATTTTATTCTTTATAACTTCTATCTGTTCATCTTTTTTCTTTGTGCTGTCCTTCATTGCCTTCAGTTCCACTCTCATTCTTTTGAACTCTGTCTTCCATTCTTCTTCCCTTTTTCCCTCTTCATCTTTCATTCTTTTTATTTCTTCTTTCAGTTTTCCCACTTCACTTTCCCAACCTTTTTTCCCTCCCGTTTCTTGCTTCTTTTTCTTTTTCTTTCCTTTTTACTATCTGGTCTCCATTTACTGTGTTATTTCGTTTCACTAAACTCTTTTCGTATACCCCTTATCAACCATAGGCTCTGACGTGCCTCTTAGACCCTCAACTCTCTATTCCGTTTCTGACTCTTCCGTTCCGTTCCGTTCCGTGTTTATCATGCCGTTTTCTCATTATTCCTTTTGCTTTTATCTCGTATTCCTTTCCCTTTCTGTTCCTTCTCTTCTCATCATTTTTTTCTTGTTCCTCCTTTCTTCTTCTTCTTTTCCATTCTATCTCATACATCACGGCCCTATATTTTTCTCCTTCCTTCCATATCATTTCCCAGTTTCTTTCCCTTTTTCCTGCCATTTCACACCTTTTTACTACATGTTCCATTGATTCTTCCTCTATCCCGCATAATCTACATTTCCTCTTCTCTTCTTGTAGCCAGTATTTGCTGTCATTTCCATCTCCTCCCAGCCTGTATTTTGCTACTATTGTGAATTCCTTCCCCTTGTTTATGCTTGTTCCCACTAGGTATTCTTTCTGCATCCATATTTGTTCCTCCACCATCCATTTCCCAAATTCTTTTGCGAATATCGAATTCTCAATCGTCATCTTCGCATTCTGCCATTCTATATTTCTGTGTCTCTCTTCTACCTCAGCCCATCACCCTTCCTCCTCTATGATTTTTTTTTTCGCTGCCTCCGTTGACCATCCTTTATCTACGAAGAATTTTTTCCTCTCTCTCCCACGTTGTTTTTTCTTCTCCCCTTACCACCATCGCCATGCATTCTCCTCTTATCGTTCCCCTTTCCTCCTTTCGTATTTTTTCTTCATATTTCATCGCACTTGTTCCCGCTTTTATTTTCAACTTGTCTCTTCTTGTTTCCCATCTTGTGATATGCCCGGGCGTTCTGCTGTTTAATTCTAGTGTCCATCTCAAGAATCTTTCTTGAATTTTTTCTACCTCTCCCCTTTCCCTCCACCCCCACATTTCCGCTCCGTACATCAATATGCTTACTAATATAGCATCAAATATTTTCATTCTTCTATTCCAGTCTGTTCTGATTTTCTCTTCCCAACACTCCATATTTTCCCCATTACCATTCTTGCTCTACTTGTCACATACTTTATGTGATTTTCCTCTTCGTTGTTTCCACTCATTTTATAACCTAGATAGTTAAAGTTATTTACTTTCTCAACCCTTTCTCCTTTCCATTCAAATTTTTCTTTTTTTCTTCTGCCTCCTCCTTTTCTGAATTCTATGATTTTTGTTTTTTCTATATTCAGTTGCAGTCCTTTTCCTTCCAGGAATATTTCCATTTTTTTCATCATCGGTTTCAGTCCCCGTTCATCGCTTGCCAACAGCGCCACGTCGTCTGCGTACGATAGTGTCCATACTTTCTTCCTTCCTATTACCATTCCCCCTTCTTGTATATTTTTCATCCTTCCCTCCAGATCTGCCATCGCTACGTTAAATAGCACTGGACTCAGTGGGCAGCCTTGCTTGACTCCTTTTGTTACCTCGAATTCTCCTGTCTCCTCTTCCCCTATTCTTATCCTACATCTCGTTATTGCGTATAATTCCTCTATTCTTTCTCTCAGCTGCTTTCCCACTCCTAGTCTCTTCAATGCTTTCCAGATCACTTCTCTCCTTATTTTATCAAAGGCCGCTTTCATGTCCGCAAACAGTACTAACGCCCTTCCTCCTTCTCTTCCTACCTCCCTTCCTATTAAACTTTTTAGGACAAATATCGCGTCGATTGTGCCTCTTCCTTTTCTAAAACCAAATTGTGTGTCGTCCAATTTTCCACTTCCTTCCAGGTAATCGTCTAACCTTTTTCTTAGAATTTCTGCATAAATTTTATACCCCGAGTCCATCAGCGATATACCTCTATAGTTTTCCACCCTTTTCTTATCCCCTTTCTTGTAGATCAGCACCACTAATCCCATCTTCCATTCCTCGGGTATTTCCCCTTTTTTCCATATTTTTTGCAGGCATTCTGTTAATTCTTCCGCCACTTCTTCTCTTCCTTTCAACCATGCTTCGTTGCCTATACCGTCCTTCCCTGCCGCTTTCCTCTCTTTCATTTTCCTAATTGCTGCCCTTACTTCCTGTACTTCTATCCTCGATTCCTTACCATATTCTCTTATTTCTTATTTATTTCTTTGTCCCTCCTCTATCTCCCTTCCCTCCATCTGTTTCTTAAAGTAGTTGAACCAGTCTTCCGTTCCTATATCCTCGTCTATACCTTTTCTACCTTTTCCTAGACCATTCATTATCACCTCCCACATTTTTCTCCCACTCTTATCCTTCTTTATCTTCTTTACCACTCTACCTACCTCCTCTTCTTTTTTTTCTTCTTATTAAGTTTTTATACCCGTACTTTGCCTCTTTCCATTCCTTGTGATCAATTTCTCTTTTCCATAGTTTCTCCCTCTTTTCTAACAGTTTCTTCTTTCCTTCGCCACATTTTTTATCCCACCACCCATTTTATTCCCTCCTCTCTTTATTTCGATTTTTCTCGTGTTTTTCTGAATTTCTTCTTTTAGTCTCTTCCACTCGCCCTCTGCCCTTACTCCCTTCATCTTTTCCTTGAATTCTTTGACTCCTTTCTCCGTTCAATCTGTTCTCCATTTTCTTTCTTCTCTCCTCTCCTCTCTCTTTACCGCCCCTTTCCATTTTATCGATATTGGCAGGTGGTCTGATTCTCCCTTGTTTAATACTTTCATTTCCATTATCTCGTTTTGCGCTTCTTCGATGGTAACCACGTAATCTATTGTCGTGCTTCCTCTGGCTCCTAAGTAAGTCCATTCCCCTTCTTTATCCCCCTCTCTCGCGCCATTTTCTATTGCCATCCCCATTTCTTCCAACCTTTCCAGCATCTCTTCTCCTTCTTTGTTCTTTATTTTGTCCCTTGATCTTCTACCTTCCTCTATCCATGGCCACCTCCCTTATTCCGCTGTTATCGCATTGAAATCTCCAATTATCATTATCCTCTCCTTTTCTTCTTCTCTGTTAACCTTCTCTATTATTTTTCATACTTCTCTTCTTTTTTCTCTCATATACACATGCCCAGGATTATTCCTCCTATTGCTTTTCCTCTCTTGTTTCTCCTCCTTGCCCCTTCTACTATCAGATCAAAGTTTTTCAGTTTTTTTCTTATATATTCTTCCTCTTTTTCTTCTAGTCACGTCTCCGTTATCCCTATAATGTCATGCTCATTTATCATTTCCCACTCTTCCTCTCCCCTCTCTCCCCTCTACTCCTCCATCCCTTCTTCTCTCTCCGGAAAAATCCTTTCTGCTTCTTCGTCCCATTTCCAAAGCTTCTCATTAATACATATTTTGTTGTAGCTGGTTCTCACTTGCTTCTTTCTTCCCCTCTCTTCCCTTGCTATTCTTCTCATTTCTTTTTTCATTTTCCTTTCTCCCCAAGTTAGGTCGCTGTCTATATACATTCTTGTCCCTTTCAACTTGACTTTACTTTTCATAATTTCAATTTTCCCCTCCCATGTTTCACATTCTACCCCTATTCTATCTCCCCTTACCCCAACCCTCCATGTGTTTCTTACCTCCACTTCTAAGTTCAGCTTCTCCTTTATCCAGTTTTGTACGGACCGCTTCTCGTTTCCCATTCCTTCTGTTCCTGTGATTATTATGTTTTTCCTTCTTCTCTTTTTTTCTATCTCCTCTAAGTTCTTTCTTAGTTTCACTTCTTGCTCGTTCCTTTTGTCTTGCACTTCCTTCCATACCTTCTCCTCTTCCTCTGTTCTCTTTTTCCACTCTTCATCCATCCCGTCCATCTCCCTTTCTGACGTCCTCTCTCCTACTCCTTCCATTATTTTTCTTTCTAGCTTCTTTTCTATTTCTGACACCATCCTCTCAAGTTCTCCTTTTGTTTCTCTACGGTTTTCTTTCATATCTTCTTCTATGTCCCTTACCCTAACCTCTATTGTTTCACATTTTTTTTCCCTTTTTTTTCCCAGTCCCTTATCACTTCTTTCACATTTCCCTCTACCGCCTCCATCCTCTTCTCCAGCCTGTTCTCCAGCTCGTCCAATCTCTCCGAAACTTTATTCCATATCTTCTCCATCTCTTCTTTTTCAATCACCTCCTCCCTCTCCCTTGCTTCTTCCTTCCTGTCCTTCTTGTTCAATTGATAGTAATGTGTTATCTTCTCCTCGTTTGGACTGTCTCTGTTTTTTCTCTTCCCCTCCGACCTTTTTCTCTCCTCAATGTATTTTCGTTTTCTCTCTTCTATCCAGGCGTCTTGCAGTTGCCCGTATTCCCCCGGTGTTGAGTGATCCTCACTCACACTCTTGCTTCTTCCTTTAGCTATATCTCTCACTTTTCCCAACTCCCTCTCCCTCTCCACTCTCTGCATACTCTATGCCCGATCCTCTCTCTCTCTCTCACTGCTCTATCCACGTGTTTCCTTCTCACGCTTTTTTCCACTTCACTTCTCCCCACCGTCCTTATTCTTTTCACTCACTTTTTTGCTCTGATTTTTCTCTTTCACCCCCACACTCTCTAAGTTTTCCTCTCCATCAACTTTTACTCGATTTTTCCCTTTAAAACTGACACTACCGTACATACGTGTTCACGCCCGCACTGCTAGCAGAGCCTCTTCATTAATGAAAAGATATTTAATTTATTTCTAATAAATGCTTGTCCACTCTGAATTGTGAAAACTGGTACCTGTTTTGAGCAGTCAGTGCATCTGCATGTGTTTTTGCTCTGTAGGTGTTCCTAACTGCGTTTATGTTGAATGCAATTTAATTAAAAAATAAAACTAAACTAAAAATGATCCTTCACTCGGCTCCATACTTAACTCCAAAATATCATCAATAGTTTTTTTATTTATTATCTCTGTGCAATCTTCTTCGAAAATCTTTAAACATTGTTGATTGAGCCAACAGATCAGACAATATTATTATACAATGGCCTTCTAATATCTATTGTAACATCTATATCCAGTTAATTATCACTTTATTGCTGTACATCTTCTCTTATAATAATTTATTCTGATAACTTTTTGGTGTTGAACGAGTTTTTTCGTCTGATGATTGTTCAGTCTGGTCGTTGTTCATATTTATAATAATATTAGGGGCGATAATGGCTGTTGGCTTATTAGTACCTGTAATATAAGGTTCGGAATCTTTTTCGGAAAGACTAGCAAATATTCCAACTAGCTGCGTTGGTATAGCAGCTTGAATCGCACACAGCTAAATGACTCGTCAGAGACGGAAAATTGACTTGCAAATAAGAGTCTCCGCAGTTTTCGTCGAGCGCACGGATGGACGGCAATTATTTATTAGGTGTCGATGAACAACGTTATAATTGGAAAATATAATGCGCAGGGCGCGAAGCTTACCTTGATTTGATCGTCGGAAGTAACTTGAGAGTAATGCCTCCAAATGCCTCCTCAATGCGGCTGTAGATCCTCCTTCTGCAGTGTGGGTGTGGCTTGCAGCGAACACGCACGCGTATAAGATAATTTTATCATTGGGAAAAGGTTTGAATGTTTCGAGTAGAATGACAATAATCTTTATTTGCAAATAACTATAATCACTACTTTATTACTATTTCAAATTGATTACAATAATTGAATATAATGAATACTTTTCCAATAAGTCGCGCTTGATACAAAATTTAAGTGTATAAAATATCTACCACGTGTTACAATTTCTTACGACGAGTGGCGCAGAGACGACTTGTTACTTCCAAAAACGGGAATAGATAGCAGAGCGTTCCTAGTTACGTCTCTCCTTTTATAGTGCTCCTGGCTTGGATACATTAAGGGAGGTAACAAAAAAAAGTGGAACTTGGGGGAAAAAGGAAGGGTGAATTTTTAGATGCAGGCACAAAGAAACATTTGAATTTCGACTTCTCGGTTAGTCATCCAGCTAACGCTCTGACCATATATGGCTATCATTCTTCTGAGTTGGCTGGAGATGCAAATGATATCCGGTGTCGGTATATGTTCCTGTACACTTGGCTGGCGTAAATTCATAACTAGTCATACAGTGCTAGGCTATAAATTTTATACTTGACACTCGCGCCGGTGGATCAAAGAAGTATGCCTCTCCTTGTCTCGGCTGAGGCTGTAGGTAATCCGAAGCTGGTTTGCGAGTTACCCTTGATGAGGTAGAGGGTATGGCAGTTGGTACGGCAGTGACCTTCCTTGTCAGCTGTTGGTACCTCAGTTGATATGTGGCGTTGCGTCTTTCGGTTAGTTCCGCAAAACGCAACAATTCCCCTCTTGACGAGTTTCAGCACAGGGTGCTGAAGTGGATGTCGTGCTATATGGTTTGTTGGTTTTGTTTGTTGTTTTTTTTTTATGTTTGTTGTTGTTTGTTTTTTTTTTGTGTTTGTTGTTGTTTGTTTTCTTTGTTTTTTTTTGTCTGTTTTTTGTTATATATATATCTTTGTTTTTTTTCATTATACATATATATATATTGTTTGTTTTTGTTGTTTTTTTGTATATCTTTTTATTATTAGTATTATATATATACTTTATTATTATTATTATTATTATTATTTTTTTTGTTTTTGATACACACATATACATAGTGATTATTATTATATTTTTTGTGTTTACATAATGCTTATCTAAAGGAGAAAGGAGCTGAAAGAAAGAGTGCATTCATTTTCATTCATCATCATTTTTCTTGCTGCATTTACTTTTTCTTAGCTAGGGAGACGTCACCATTCCCCGCCTCGCATTATGCCGTTCCAGGCGTTCTGCTCGTCTTCGGGGTCCCATGGTGCCTATTCATTGTAGAAGTCGTGGCGCCAAGGTTCGTCTCCTTCTTCCGCGGTATTCCACTCAGTTCTCTCTACTAGAGTGTATATGTGGTCCCCCCCCCCCCCAGACTGTGCACCTGCATAGTCCCCTTAACTGGGCCCGGTGGTCCTCCTATTCGCACTCCATGGAGCGGACGTAAATGTCCGGCTCCCCTTCCAGCATCCTCGCGCGATCTCTCCTCGCGGTAGCAGTCGTCGTCCAACATTTCGTTGTATTTTCTAAGGTTCGGCACCTGCCTCGCCTTGTTTTGATCTTTGATTTCCTTGCGCGCCTCGCGCGCTTACTCGTGGGCTTGGAATACGGCGGCGCCCTGCTGGTTGCGGAGGTCATCCAATATCATCACGGTGTGGACCAGGTGCGGGTCCTCGTCCTCCACTTCGCCGCCCCTGTAGTGCTTGCGGGATAATGCCTTCTGCACTCGGCTCCGCCAGCTGCCCTTCCTTGATCTGCGGACACGTCTCCGCAGACCGCTAGGCAATGCGGCCTTCTCTGTGTAGGTCTCGACGATGGCCGAGATGATGATTACTAAAAGCGCCTGGACTTCCATGCTGAACACTGTATGGACGGGATGAAGCGATCGGACGGGAACGAAACGGTGAGCGAGCTCGGCGTTGAGGATACGGTGAAAGAGTGTCACGGTTTCTCCAGCCGTCCAGCTCGTTAACTTCGTCCTTCCGCTGTTATGCTTGTCCTTCTTCCTTTGGGGGTTGGGCTAGACACTTTAGGGAGCGGGGATGAGGGAAGGTATACGGGATGGTGGGCAGGTAGGCGTTTCTTCCCTTAAGTATCCCAGAACATGAAAATCGGTCCTTACGCTTGCCTAAATATATATATATGAATATTTATATCGATATGTCTATTTAACTGTACATATGTTTAACTATACTATATCCGTAGCCGAGTAGTTTTATTACCAATTGGTTTACATGTATTTGTTAAAACGTTAATTTATTAATAGCACTTATTTTGTAGCGCTGGGGTAAAGGAGGTCCCCTTTTTTATTGTTTAAGGCTGTAGTCAGCATTCTAAATTGTTTTACTCACCTCCGTTCCCTCTCACGCTATGCATAATCCTTAAGAAGAGCCCATCACCGTTTTGGTAATTTATTTGTGCTCCTAAAATAAAAGCGTTCTTACTATCTATTAGTTATGTCTGTTGCAAGTGAAAGTGGTACTTATTAAAAGGTCGGTTTTCAAAATTGGTTTCCGCTTAAAAGGGTGTCAAAAATATATTGACTCTTTGCAATGTCAGTCTTATTATGTAGAAAAATTAAAAATAATACCAAAACAGACTTGCAATTGACATTTACACATTTGTTTCTTCTTAATTTACCTCATCTAACCTTGTTGTCGTAGATTCATCAGGTGTTAGTGTCTGACGCACAGAGAGAGTGGGAGACGGAGGGGAGCTTGTACTTCTACCGGCCTGGGTGGCCATTGCAGGGTCACGTATATGTGTTCTTCATTCATAAAGTTCCAACGAATGCTATTTCTTTTAGGTCTCGTTTCAGGGATTACTTCTTCCACCCTGTCCCCTTCCCTCTTCTTTTTGTTATAAATTTTAGTTCCTAGTAAAATTACCATAAACATTACGAAAACTAAAAGTACAGTATAAAAGAGTAGCATCATAACAAAGATTAATGCTAACTCTGTATTCTTTAAGAGATTTATCTTGAGTTCAAGGCTTATTGCCGGAGTCTCCCGGTTTTCTTCGGCTGTATAAAATAAGCTTAAATCGACTGGCGGGAAGTAATACTCTTGTGTTGAATCGTATTGTAGACGGGTGCCGTAATAGATCCTCTTGTTTATGACTGCATAGCACCCTACGGGCAAGCTGAGTATACCTGATCCTTGTAGTGTGAAACGGGATGTTTTCCCTTCGCAGCGTGCCTTTACCTCTTGGGGCGTTGCCACTGCAAAAAACCAGTCGCTTGGAGTTGATATTTTGGTCAGGTAGGTGTCGTCCTCTTGCCTTGTTTCGATTCTGCAGGTGTGGAAGTCGTCTTGTGTTGGTGTCAATAGTAATGTTGTCTCGCAGACGAGTGTGGTAAGTATCGCCGTGTTTCTTCTACACCTTGTATTCCGAGGGTCGTGTCACAGCGATATTTTCCCTCGGCGGTTAAAAACATACTCTCGTTTTGTCCCTCGAGACGGCTAGAAACTCGCTCCTCGGTGCGATAAAAGCCGCGAAATTCCTCTTGACGTTTTCTTGTGTGAAACTCGGCAACGGCACCATATGGTATAATTTTTATACTTCCCTGCTGACAACCGGGAGTTTGTAGTTGACAAAAATATTATCGTGCGTGCATACTACGTGCACTCGTGACACTTCGGCGAAATTCACCGATGTCAATTTTTCTATCTCAATTGGAGATCTTTCTCCCCCTTCTTCAATAGTTCGCATTACTCCTCGAAGGTGATGGTTATTTAGAATTGTTTTCTGATTTTCAATTGCTTCTAATATGCGCGCGTCGGTCGCAATATTGTGGTTTGCGATTCGAGCTACTGCATTCATTAATCGCGGTAGACTATAGGGTTTAGTTTCATTTGCTTCATTTTTCAGTTTATAGTCGAGCAAAAGCATTTGCAGATTTCCGATTTCCGAATCGACACGCATGATTAATCTCCATGCTTCATTTTCCACGTATACCTATTGATTATTGGTAAAAATTGCCCACTCTTGCTGTTGTCTGTTCATTTCACTAATCCTTACTGCTACCTCGAGAGTATTATTTCCGTAGAGAATATCGTCTTCTGAGCTGCAAAATTTTTTTGCGTTACGAATCCTTTCTTATAAGTGCGTTGATTCCTTTGTCTGTTCCTGTATTGTGGTAAGTAAGTTTAATTCAACGGGCCCTAGAGAATGCGGGTAGGTTTTAGATTCTGCATAGTCGATTACTGCTATAACTAATTCATCCGGTATGTCGAGTGCTGGGCTAGCCTGGATTGCTGTTATTACGTTCCAATTTTCTTCAATAAATTGTAGATTACCTGTCTTATTAAATAGGATTCCGGGATTACTTCTTTCTTTTACTTCGATTCCCAGCAATTTTCCGTGGATTTGTGTCATAATGGTGAGAATGAAGCAGCTTCCCAGAATCATTTCTGCAACAATAAATCATAAATTCATGAATGATAGAAGTTCTCCTTCTCTTGCTTCGTATGTAATGGCCACCATTTTTCGTTCTAAATCTGTTGGTGGTTTGTCTGATTGTAGTTCAGCTGTTTTATTAATTAGCTACTTCTGATCTACTTATTTCATAAGATTTGTTATTATTTCTGCCACCTCTACATCCATCATTTCCCGTAGGTCGTCCGCTCCGGGAGTAGCATCAGCACGCAGGTGCCTCCTTCCGCTTCTCCTGCGTTTAGTACCTGCTTTAGATCTGGCGGACGCCCCCTTCCTCTTTCCGGTTTCTCGTCCCGCTTTCAATGCTGTATTTATCGCATGAATGTTATAAGCCTCTATATCGGACTCGCTTATTACGGGCGAATCAAAATGGAAATTCGTTGACATCACGTCCAAGTATTTTTCCTCGAGTCGTCCTTTTAATGTTATATCTGTCTTATAACTCTCGGTAGTCTGCATGACAGAGCAGGTATTAAAAGGAATCACCTTTTTGCAGTTAGAGCACATCACTTCCGGTAATCCCAAAATTAATGGCGTGCTCGTTTTCGTCGCAATCATCATGTAATAGAGACGATTCTCTGTATTAACTGACGCTAAATAGCACAAGGTGCATAGATTTGATGACAGGCATTGGTAATGAATTCTTTCCTGGTTCCTAATTGGCTGCATTTTGTTATTTATTTCTGTATTCTTGTCTCCTTCGAGATAGTAAATCTTTCTTGATAATTGAAGTGTTGACCGTGTCCTGTGCCTATAAATTAATTGTTAATGATATAATCCTCGGCGAGTTATTCAATTAGAGAAACATTATTGATGTTTTTCTCATTCGTTTTAAATCGTTTAAACTGCTCCGAATACGACGTGCATGGTCTAAAGCTTGCTGTAAGTTACAATAGTGTTTTAATTCGCACATGTATTTTTTACGTCTGCCCGTATGCCTTGCAGAAAGGTCTCTAGTGCTAATTTCTCCCGTTCCTCTGCGGAGTACATCACTTCCGTTAGTCCACGCTGAGCCCTTATCTCTAGTTCAATGAAGTTATTTATCATAAGTTTCATACGGTTGCTCTACTGTTGTAAGCTTTCGTCACGCAATTTCGATGCCCATATTAATTTTTGGTTTAGCGATAAAAGTTCTACAAATATTTTATGTTTTTCCAAGACAGTTAGATCATGCATTTTGTTTATATTTATAATTTACCCAACTTAATATCCCCCTTTATTCTAATAAAAATGTAGATTGTTTAATGAAGTGTTAATAATTAGTTATCCCTATTCCAAGTTTGATTTGTATTCGCTTGCGTAGCTAGCGATGGTGATCCTGGATCGTTTAGGAGGCGTGGATACAATTGAGTTCTGTGTGTGCTATACCGTACTGCCTCCCCTCCTTTATCCTCTATATTTATTACTACCTCCTGAGCTCAGGTACAAGGGTCGTTACCTGCAGTTTCTTTTCTATTCGGCACTATTTTCTCTTGCTCACGAGTAGGCTTGTCCCTTGCAGCGTGCAGTAGTAGCTGCGTGACGGAATTCCACACGAACCCTATAATTTGAATTGACCAACCATATAGAGTGTATAATGCATACCCGTGTATCACGGTATCAATCATGAATTTAATCATTCGCCCCATCATTACTATTCCTATTTTTTTTTTTTTTTTTTTTTTTTATGGTGGTTAAAAAGGGAAAAATCGCTTCGCGACCATAGACAGGCTCCAGATCCCGCTCCCGAGGTCAGAGACATCGAGTTCGGGGCCGTCACCCGCCCGTGAGCCGGCCAGAAGAC
>UELU01141343.1:2518-14354 GCA_900490025.1 Megastigmus dorsalis
CATTAATTAAATAAACTATAAAGCTTTTTACTCTCTAAATAAACTTCGTGATTCTCAAATTGAGCGTTTTAAAATAAAATTGTTTGTCTAATTGTCATAAAGTATTATGACGTCAAAAAAGGTTCTCCACTTTCATATTTTATATTTAACTAAATGAAAAACAAATTAAGTAGATCCATGGCCTTTTCACTTAATAACCTGATGCTCTTAAGTACGGGACTTATCACGAAAAAAGATTTATTGAATATATATTAAACTCGAGGCTCTGGAAATAAGCATTTTAAGAAATAATAATTACAATTGAAATGTATTTTAATTTTAACACTACTGTCATTTTACATTAGACAGAACCTCGTGATTTTAATAAATTAAACGTATATATATTATCAGTAAAGCACAATAACGCAGAGGGCATTTATCATTTTTTTCTGTATTTTTAAAAATCAATATAATTTCAATATTTTGAAAAAATTTATTATTTATGTAATTAATTGTACATGACAATTATATTATTTAATCCCAAAGGCCAAAAATAAAAATAATTCCTAGTAGCGTATAGACTGATAAACGTATGTGACTTCTTGGTTTTACGGTGTCAATGATTTGGTTAGTGTAGTGGATTAGAGCCTTGCCTGGTAATTTTTGTTACCGAGGTTCGAATCCCCTCTCGGAATGAGTTTTTTTTTAATTAATTTTACTAATATTTTTCTAACGTTTTGTACGTTACTCTAATCGATCGTTTCTTTTTATTATTACATTTTTTACTGTTTATACTGCTTTATAAATAATTATAATAAAAAATTGAAAGACCGTTCAAACTACAATACTGAACTACTGAACTACTGGAATAAAGACAATGAACAATAGTTATTCCTTTTTTATAAAGGAATAACAAATATAAATATATATATCTTTTATATGCATTTGTTACAATATCTATACATTGTAATATAATTATACTTCCTCATTTTTCATATTTAATTTTTATTATATTATAGTATTATTTAATGAAATATAATGGAAATGTTACCCACTGAAAATTTGAAATATCTTTGAATATTATTTTTATAAGTACCTTTTCAGTACGAAACTGGGGAATATGTTTATAAACAAACGACGATCGCGTACGCAACAACTCGCGGAATACATTGAAACATTAGCTTTGCGACTAAGAAATAAATAAGAATGAAATGTTATAAGGCCGCATATGAAATAATAATTCATTTTATTAAATAAAAATTTATTATTACTAATTACCAGGCAAGGCTCTAATCCGCTATACGCCAACGAATCAATTAAAGTAAAAATACTAAAATACTATTAGCAATTTTAGTTTAAATTAATGTGTAATCCTGATTACTTCTTTAGTACTATGCTTCGCTACTAGGAATTATTTTTATTTTTGGCCTTTGGGATTAAATAATATAACTGTCATGTACAATTAATTACATAATTAATTAAATTTTTCAAAATATTGAAATTATATTGATTTTTGAAAATACAGAAAAAAATGATAAATTCCCACTGTGTTATTAATGATAATATATATACGTTTAAGTTATTAAAATTACGAGGTTTGGTCTAATGTAAAATGACAGTAGTGTTAAAATTAAAACACATTTCAATTGTAATTATTTTTAGAATTTATATCATAAAAATGTAATTACATTTGGGGAAGTAAAACATTTAATAAAATTTTATGTTAAATAATTCGGTTAAAAATGAACTATTAATGCACTTTGGAATTTATTCATTAATGTATAAGGTTGACAAAAAAAAAATCAGTCCAAAGGCCGTGTTTCTGTAAATGTCTAAACCGCGTGGATGGAGGATACGCGCGACAATTCCCCTTTTGCCGCTTTGGCCGACCGCGCGTTTATTATTTCGGCTTGTTATTATATTCACAGTTTGTTAAAAGCGTGTTAAAAGCACTTGTGACGCAAAATTCGCTCTTAATACACAAAATATGTTGTTTTACAGACGAACTTTCTGTACGGGAGTGCAAAAGAAATTGAAGTAATATCATTTTTCGGAATCATTATTTTCCATGTGCATATTTTGTTTTCTTTGACACGAGAAAGAATTAAAATTAATGTTATTTTATCAATTTATAGATAAAAGAATACTAAAGTTGATTAGGACTAGACAAGATTAGCCTTGAACGTTATACTCTAGAAATAGAAACAGTAATGTGTTAAAAAACACTGCGTTAATCATACATTATTTGGCGCCATTGTGAGACTTTTAGAATTACTTTTAATACATGTAACGTCTATTATTTGACGTATTCATTTTCAACAGCACCAGTGCGATTAACGTTAATTACGTCATTTTTGTGACATTTATGCAGCTAGATGGACTTATTAAGAACGTCTGGGATAAAAAGTTACCTTACTCAACTTGTTAGTCGTAAAACGCTAAAGTCCTCTAAAAAATCGAGATCCTGCTTGTCAATTTAAGATACCACAGGCTTAAAATTAAGCAAATTTGTGACAAACCATTTCCGCTGTAATATTGTCTGAACTTTCGATTTATGCATTCAGAATTTAAAAATATAACTATTACCACAGTTATATATGTTTATTTAACAAAAAACAGGAAATTTCGAGTGAACAATTTTTTTCATTTCGTATTTTTGTATCGAAATCGTTGGTAGATTTCTGTGGTTAGAGTAATTTTTGCATCCATAGACTCTAGCTTTTAAAGCCTCGTCGGAATATTCCGATTTCATCCATTACAAGCCGAGATATTGTACTTCAAATGTTGCAAATAATGTGAAATACCTAAATCACCTAATATATCGAGTTTTTACCGTGTACGAGTTAACAAAAAATTTTGCGTTGAATCTAGCTAATTTCTCTGTAAAATTTTTCTGTTAGGGTATAATTTAATTTTTCGACTTTGTACGATTTTTTCAAGCCGAGATATCGCGGTTTGAAGAAGAAACGCAGAATTTTGTAGGAATTGATATTTACATGCTTAGCGCCAACATGAGAATTTACAGGCACGCCTAAAAAATTAAATTAAAGCTTAAAATCCCTGTTAGAAATTTTCACTATTTTATCGCGAATAAATCGTGAACTTTTTAACGATTCGCGATTTTTTCGACCAATTTATAGCTAATAATATCCGAAAAACGACATTATTCTGCTGATAAAAAAAACTAATTTATCGTGAAAGTAAATAGTAAATATTAATTTGTAATATATAAGTAGTATATACGTGTATAAAATATGCAATATAGGTTAGTAAATATTTTATTCAATATCTTTTAATATATTATTAAGTAATAATATATTTTAATCAATAACATCTAATAAATAATTATTAACTGTTTATTAAACTTTATTTATTTTAAACAATATAAAAATCACAAGAGCGTTGAAGGAAGCTTTGAAGGAAATTCGATTTCACCATTTTTTTGCGTTGCACAGTACGTCACTCAATCCGCTCATGAGTTCCTTGTCCGTTGTACAAAATCCTTTCGAGTTATGTTTACTTATGGTTACAGCTGTGTATAACAAACAAAAGTATAAATAAACAAATTTTTAGTTATTATAATTATATTCTTTTTTCATAGCCATCAATGTTAATAACTAGTTGAATCTTGGAATCTTGTAACTTCAGACACTTTAATTTTTTTTTGTATAAATATATACATACTCTCAAAAAAAAATTTTTATTTCTATTTCTCTCTTGTTGCTTTTAATATTATTTTGTAGAAGAGTTTTAGTACTCATTGGTAGAGATGGTAAAACTCTTTTTCTTAATATTTACTTTTCCATCCATCTGCTTTTGAATGAGCTATTTTGCTATTGACTATCCACTTTGTTAATTCAATGATTTCTTGCTCATCTGGAGTGTTGGTGGATTCAATAAATGCTTCATCACTGTCACATACTAGCATTTCGTTACTGTAAGACTTTTGTAGTTGTGAATGTAGGCAACCAAACTTTATACAAGATTCGCATACAAAAGAAGAGGATTGTTGATGAAGTTGAGAGGAATCAATTTCATCCTAGTTCGTTTCACTTTTATCACTGAGCAACAAATCTGCAGTTTCAATAATAACCATACTTTTCTCGTCATCACTAATTATTGCATCAAATTGCACCAATTCTATGTTGTTTTTAACCTAGAATGTTTTCTGTTTTTTTCGTCGTCTATAATCTTTGCACCAAATTTTATTTTTTTCAGACATTTTTTGTACACTTTTATTTCAAATCAAAACACTCACTTGCACGAGCTTAAATCTAACCTTACGCAACGCTTAACCGACGCTTGCGCCACCTGCGCCTATCGCTTCAAGTTTATAATTTGAATTTTTCACGATTTTTTAGCGAAAATTTACTCTAAAAAATAGCTTAAAGTTTTATTAAAAATCCTATTAATTATTAGTGAATAGACTAATTTTGCTCGCGAAATTTCTAACAGGGATGCAATGTTTCTAAATTAATTATTGAGAGTCGTAGCAAAAATTTACCTATACTACATAATTCAAAATTACTGAATTTTATATTACTTCCAACTTAAATTGATATATCTTGACTTTTAATGAATGAAATTCAAAAATTCCGACGAGGCTTTATACGTTAGGCTCCATGGACGCAAAAATTACTCTAACCACAGAAATCCACCGACGATTTCAATGCAAAAATGTGAAACGAAAAAAATTTATCACTCGAAATTTCGTGTTTTTTGTTAAATAAACAAATATAACATTGGTAATACACATTTTTTGAAATTCTGATTGCATAAATCGAAATTTCAGACAAGTTTACCTCGATTTTTTTAAATCTCTATTTTATACCAAATAAAGCCGTTAAAAAAGCTAAAAAAAAGTGTCCGTTCAGGCCTTAAGGGGGTGTCAAAGTCCTACAGTTACCACTCAAACTGTTTTACCTATCGCATATGAATAATTAGTAATAACTAAATAAATAGGTAAAATTATGCAAATCCCAAATACAGGTGCACTTCATCTATTAATTATCTATCTTCCAGCAAAATTTCAAGTGAATATTTCAACGACACCTTCAAAAATTTCTGCACCGAAAAAATAAGTATTTGCATTTAGTTTTTCTTATTTCTTCCTGATATTTCAGATAATTTTTACAAATTACATTGCATTTTTCAGCGAAATAATACTAAATTAAATTATTAAGTCAAGTATGCAACATGATAATTAATATCAGATTTTCACTTGCTTATCAATAATTCAAAAGAATTATTATCTAAATGATTTTAAATTTAAAAGAACTCCATTTATGTACAAATTAAAAAAGTTTTAGGCAGTTATTAAGAGTAATCTTAGATTTAAATGTTTTCATAATTCATATCTACTTCGCGAATATACGTTATTATTTAGTTAGTTATATTTATATAGTTACATCATGCTAAATGAAACATTGTTTTCGTGAAGCGCTAGAAGCTATTTTAAAATAAGGAATTGACTATGAACATTCAACAATGCAATTGGCCTGTCATACTTTTTTCGCGGAAGCCATGATTGCCGAATGAAGGCAGCGGAGAGGTACTCGGCGGGCCACCCCACACCATCCTCCTGCTGTCTCCTGATTGGCACGCTCGGATAATTTTCAATCGATGATTACTCAATGATTACTGATCGGATCGAAAACATTTCTAACGATTTTATTCTTAGAATTTTCCGCTGTATACGAGGCCATAGAACCTATTATTCTGTTAATTAAAACCCAGTATATACGCGGCGAAACTGGCGCACTATTAATGGAGGTGTTCAGTTGGCTTCGCGTGTGATAGTGCGCGCCACCAGAGGGCGGCGTGCAAAGCGCCAGCGTTTGTTATGCTCGGCATCTGATGTTTTCTGTTCACCTTATTTTGCCGCGAACAGTACTATAGAGATTCTAATGCTCGGCACCTCTATCTACGATGTTTACTTTGCAGAAACCGGTATCGTGCATGACAAAACGACGTGCACAGCACTTGTAAAGACAGAGTGCCTCTTCAGAACTCTGATTTCCAGTGCCGTCCATTTGTAATATTAATTCATGCACTGTAACCAGCAGTGTCCTTTATTTTAAGCACGTTATTTTATAGTGCACTAGTTTTTCCGTGTATACCTTCCACCAATATATTCTACATATAATACTCAAAGCCTGATTATATTCTTAAGGGGATTCTGTACTGATCTGTTACACCGGATAGTTAACAAAAAAGTTTTACATAACTTTCTTCAGTTCTACTGCACATAATCAGTTGAAAATTTATCAGTACACTCAAAATACGTTAAAGAATATCGCTCTGGAGAGAAAATTGATAAAATGTGAAAAATGAAAAAAGAAAAAGTCCCACTGAGCCAATTGGCTTTAAATTTGGTTTTCACTCATAAAATTCATTGATGAATAGTGCTCTGGTAAAGAAATTTGTAAATTCGAACAAAAAACAAAAAGGTTTTGAAATGTCGTCTGCTTTGTAGTTACCGTGTAATTATATTATCGTCATTTACAAAGATTTATGTTAGTCTTTCGTTGAAACACGAAAGATAACTACTCATTTTGCATTGAGGTATGTATAATAAATTATTTCATAAATTATTTTACATACAAATTTACAATGATTTTGAGAAACACTTTGAAAAAGTGAATCCGGCAGAAACTTTTTATGGGGCTTGCCATATCAGCCATCAGCCGCAAGTCACATGACCATTATTACTGTTAACTGTCTTCCACCCCAGTAGGTGGCGACACAAGATGTTTCTTGTATTGCCCAACAGCGAGGTTAAAATTTAGGCTCCGGATCCTATAGAGGAATAAATTTATACGTGTGCGTTTTGTATGTAGGTATGTCAATTTGTATGTTGGCTAATTTCTGACATATATATACCTCAATGCAAAATTAGTAGCTATATTTTGTACTTCAACGAAAGACTAACGTAAATCTTTGTAAATGACGATAATATATGTACATGGTAACTACAAAACAGACGATATTTCAAAATTTTTTGTCATGAAAACTTTAGTAAACCTTTTTTTTTGTTTGAGTTTACAAATTTCTTGACAGAGCTCTATTCGTCAATGAATTTGCGAGTAAAACTTTAGAACATTATTCTTTAGCGTATTTGGACTATACCGACAAATTTTCAGCTCATTCTGTGTAGTAGAAAAGAAGAAAGTTATGTAAAACTTTTTTGTTTATTAGTCGAGGTATAGAAGATCAGTACGGGTTCCTTTTAAATGGACGTGCAACCCTCCGAAGAGCATTGGTGCCGTTCTCGGCAACATAGATAGGTTATACGCTGTTGCTATCTATGAATGTACGGGAGTACCTAACTCATATAATAATTGGTAGATGGCGGCATTGCAATTTAATTGTAGGCCGTAGCCCTCTTCAATCATGAATCAAGTGCAAGAGGGTTAGAATGATGCAAAAGACAGCTCGGCTGACCTCACGCGGTTAGCAACATACATAAATACATACATATAATTAGAATATAATTATAATATATACTTTATATTATAAATATAAAAGTTATTCTATAGTTATTATTATTATTCAACTCAAAAATACAATACAAACTACCTGTATATAATACAATATAAATAAAATAATGCTAATATATAATAATATAATAATATATAATAATATAATAATGCTAGAAGATGATTTCTTGAAACTTTTGTTGTAATTAAATAACTTTTGTTGTAATTAATGTTGTAATATAAGAAGATTCTTATTTTCTTGTGCCTCTTCGTTCTTCTCACTCAGGTTTTTGTTTCGCCTTCATCATTTTATAATCGATTGTTCATCCAAAAACTGATAAGTATAATTTTATCGGTTTTACAGCCTTATAAATTCATACAATAATAATAATGGTAGTCAGATTGCCCTTGATTACAATCACCCCCGCAGAATCTGAAATATTAAAAAATTACTACCTGTAAAATACTTTATTAGTAAAGGACGATCTGACTGCCCCCCTTCACCTAAATCCTCGGTCAAACGTTTCGAGCTCATACAGCTTCTCGCCAGGGATAGAAATGAAAATCTTTATTCTACTCCTTATATACCCATATCCCTCCCCATTCCATCCCCGCCCTCCATCCATCCCACTCCATCTCTCCACTATAAACCTAAATTAAGAAATTAAGAAAGAATGATAAATGTTATCTAATTTACTCGACTCTAACATTAAATTTATATTATTCCGATTTGTTAGAATGTAAATACTTTCAAGACTCTCTCTCTTTAATTTATTCCTACTCCCTGTTCGAAAATATCCACATGCACAAAATCAGAAGAATGAAAACAATTAAAATAATGTTCTTTTAACCCGGATGTAATACTTACATTTTGTAAACTATATTTATGTTCATAAATTCTCTTTTTTGTAGAAAACTCGAATATCATGTTTTTTAAAAACCTCTTCTAATCCTTTCTGAGAAACCTTTAACATACGGCAAACTAAAATACACACTATTTTTAATTTTATCTTTCTCCTGCCTTTCCACTTTTCTTTACATTCCATTATTATAAATTTCATTTACTTTCTCGGCAATTATTTTATCAATAAATTCTATTGGAGAATTATTATTAATGAATGTGAATCTCTAACTAAATTCAAATTACTTTTCCTAAAATCTCTATGTGAAAATTTAATCGCTCGGTCAATGTCATCCTTCCCCACACCTATCTTACTTCCGAACTGGTGGTGAGAATTAAAATTTAAATCTCTACCTATTTGTGAGGTATTTATCTTAATAAAAATATTACTTATTATTCATATTTACTTAAAAAGTTCATTGATATTCCAGTTAAATCTGGATTGAAGTTTTACATCAGAGTTAGAAAATACATCATTAAATTTTTAGACTTTTACGGCTCATTCAGAAGATCCATATTTTCAGAAGTTTTAGAAGACAGTGAAATAACTATAGATTTACTTACATGATTGTAGATGTGAAATATGTGCAACTAAAAGTAAAATACTGTATTACATGTGGGATTTATATGTTCTATGAGCTTTCCAAATTATTTTGAAAAATGATTGTCCTACTGCCCCTAGGCTGCTTGCCTCGCGTTGTCCCTTGTGTAAAATCCTTTCGTAGCCATTAGGATACTTGTAAACAGACAAGAAGACTTATTTATAAATTGAAAGTATTGAAACAAAGTTAAAAGACAGTGTGAGATCGGTTCTGAGTGTCCGCGATTGACTGAACAATAACGCGACGCAAGTATTTATGAATACGGAGTGTAGCTGCTGCTAGAGTACGGGGTTACTAAATAAAGTCTTTCGCGATTTAAATTGATATCTTAGAGAGCGATGACGTGGGTTGCGACGCGAGCGTCGTGGCGGAGGCTAGGTCCGCAGTTAATGCATAACGCTAAATCCAAAAGAGCGACGTGCACAGAAAAGCAAGATCTGTGATTTAGAATGTATTTAAATAAGGAATAAAATCATTGTTATTTTTATCGACGATCGGAATCATCATTTCCGAGATATTCCTAGCGCCTTTCTTATCTCCTGCACAGGTTTTCAACATTTATATCGACGGACAATAATTATAGCAACGGAAGCAGTGACGGAGAAGCCTCGTGAGCGGAGACGGGTGCAACAAGCGACACGCGCAACGAAGGTTCGTTCAGTTTTCCAACGAATAGCTCAACGAAATCTGCTCTCGGAGAGATTCTTCAATTTTACCGGGTAGTAATAATTATAGTTCGTCATCTGACACGACCGTGTCTGGTGCCTAACAAAGAAATAGACTAGCCGATGGATAATTAAGTAGTTATTGCGACAGGGAAATTTTCGTACGGATTCATATATAAGGTTAGAGATTTTCAGGCTTACCTTTGGACCCCGGACGATTGCCGCATTATAAGATGGTGCCCAACGTGGGCCAATATTGAGCGTTGCGCGATAGTAGCGACATAGGAAAAATAAATGGCGGCTTTGGAAAATTCATAACAGTGAATTAGAAAATTTAACCGATATCTTCTTTGCAGTAGTTTTGATAGATGCATCGTTCAAAGTGCGGCGTTAGTAAGCGACGAATACTAGTGTGTGTGTGTGTGTGTGTGTGTGAGAGAGAGAGAGAGAGAGAGAGAGAGAGAGAGAGAGTGATTTTTAATCGCGGGCACTCACATCGAGTTGAGAATTAATTTCTTTAAACTGATAAAGATCTTTCTATCGGTCTTACAGTCTAATCAATATTCATGGGCAATCAGATTGACCTTGTTTACAATCAGATTGTCCTTTACTAATAAATGTTTATTTCAGGGTTAAATATAAGTTCATTTCAGATTCTTCGGGGGTGATTGTAACAAGGGCAATATTATTGCCCATGAATATTGATTAGTTTGTAAGACCGATAGAAAGATCTTTGTCAGTTTATAGTAGAGTACAGTCGACATAAGTAATATTTTTAATGATTAATTTCTTTATTTATGATTTTTCGAATAAGATGAATTGCTTGTTCAGTAATTAACCCATTAACGCCGAGGTGATCAGAATTTTTACTAACTTTTCAACGTCTTTATTTATTATGTTATCGGACCAAAAAAATAATGCAATACCTCTATTCCTACGCGAAATTTGATGCTTTTTCAGAACTTGAGCTCGAAATTTCGATTAGACACCGAGAAAAAAAAATGGCCAATTGAAACGTGAAAAACGTGAAAATTTTCGAAAAAAAAATTTTTTCGCATTTTTTTTCACAATGATACCGCAAAGGTGTCAACTTTTTACTATGATCAGAGTTGATCATGGCACTCGAACATTAAGAGGAATTTTTTTCAGAAAAATTCATCGACGTGTTTTTCAAAATGGCGGCGAGAATGAAAAAATTTTATAAAAATCTTAATCTATCGTTTTCTTAAAAACTATGAACTTTAGAAAAATATTTGTAAGAACAAAAATGTCTTAAAATTAATCAAAGAACAATCTAAAATTTTTTTAGAATTTTTGGAGACAATTTTTGATTTTCAAAAATTTCAAAAAATCCAATTTTTCAAAAATACCTAAAAATTTTTTGAAAAAATTTGATTGTTCCTTGATTACTTCTTTGCTGATTCTGTGCATATACATTGTTTTTTTCTACTCTTAGCATTACCCAGAGACAACGGCGTGGACGTGGTAGAACTTTGTCTCCTTTGGGGTGCTTTTTTTCGTGAGTCCCCTCGCCTCTCACCTTTCGGGGTGCTTTTTTTTCGTGAGTCCCTTTGCCTCTCACGTTGTGGGGTGCTTTTTTTCGTGAGTCCCCTCGCCTCTCACGTTTCGGGGTGCTTTTTTTCCGTAAGTCCCCTTGCCTCTCTCGTTTTGGGGTGCTTTTTTTCGTGAGTCCCCTTGCCTCTCACTTTTACATTTCTTTTATCAGTGCTTTTTTGCCCAACAATTATTGCATAAATATACACTGAGAAAAAAATTTAATTGAATCAATGAAAGTTTAATTGTTTTAATTAAATATTTAATCATAATGAGTCAAAATTTCTCAAGTGGGCCACTAAAAATCGACTATTCAAATTTCATATATGTAATGGTGGATTCTTAAAGATTTATATGTGTAGATTAACGTCCGAAAATATTTTTGTAAAATTTTAATTTTGTAAAAAGTTATTAACAAATGAATTTTTTATCTACTTTTTTTTGTAATTGCTATATTTCCGAAACTATTTAATGAAACTTGATGAAATTTTTATGGTAGATTCAAAACTGATGGTAGAATTGAATGAAAGATTATTTAAATGAAAAAAAATTAATTTGTTAATAAATAATTGATTTTACAATAAACAATTGGCAATTTAACCAACTTCTCCTCGTTTTAAACAATTTTTTTTTATATATTTACTCTCTAATGTATAT
>UELU01141345.1:6264-26572 GCA_900490025.1 Megastigmus dorsalis
CCTCGGCACTGTCACGCTCAATATCAGCTATCACACCAACGATTTAGTGATGTTAAATCACCCAGACGATCCTATTCCCTTTATAATAAATCACTCAACGGAGGAAGAAATCACTGAATCAATTAAGAAAAATGTTCCGGAAAATACACCGCGAGTAGAAAATGAATATTCATTCCCATTTTCTAAATTAAAAAATATACCTATCGATTTTCCCAAACAAGAAATCAACTCTAACAAAAATCAAATAATTGGAACACCTACAGAACAAGGAGTTTTATTCACTTTACCACCGCGTACTAAAATCCCTTTACGAATCCCTGTAAAAGAGGGGACGCAAAAAGGAGAAGGCTATCTAAAACAAATAGGAACAGCAGCTGGAGTATTTTTAGGAGAGGCTATAGTAACCAATGAGAAAAATTTGTGCTACGTTTTATCCATTAATACTTGTGAAGATCCAGTGGAAATCGAAATACCTCCGCAAAATCTATATCCTTTCGATTTGGAGGAATCAGAAGATTTCTTCGATACCGACTCGGGAGGAGCTGAATACAATCCAGAAACCGACGGAAAAAATTTCATCATCAAAAAGTTAAAGCGTGATTATCATTCTAGACAGGAAACGAGACAGTTAATAGAAATAGTAAAATCTTATCCTTATTTTTTCTATATTAAGGGTGATTCTGCTCCCCGAGCAAACTACGTTAAGCATCAAGTACCAACTACCGACAATATACGTGTTTTTACCAAACAATACAGATATCCTCCCACCCTACACCAAGAGGTACGTGAACAAGTAAACAAATTACTAAATGATGAAGTAATTCAACCCTCCACTAGCCCTTATAACTCTTCTCTTTGAATAGTTCCCAAGAAATGTAGACCAGATGGACGCCCTAAATACCGCATGGTTATAGATTATCGTAAATTAAATTCTAAAGCTATTCCAGACAAGTATCCACTTCCCAATATCACCGAAATTTGGGAACAGATAGGCGGATCAAGATATTTTTCTACCTTTGACTTAGTTAACGGATTTCATCAAATTGTAGTGGAACCGGAAGATACATGTAAAACCGCATTCAGCACCCCCTACGGCCATTATGAATACGTTTGTATGCCGTTTGGTCTGTGTAACGCCCCTCCAACTTTTCAACGTCTTATGGATCAAGTGACCCTTGGACTACAGGGCACCGAGTTATTTGTATTTTTAGATGACATTATAATTTATGCAAAAACTCTTGAAGAACATAAGAAAAAAGTCTTTACTTTATTCGATAGATTAGCCAAAGCTGGATTAAAATTGCAAGTTGAGAAATGTGAAATCCTCACACCAGAGGTAATTTCGGAGTAAAATCCGATCCCAAGAAAATAGAAGCTGTAAAGAATTACCCCGTACCGAAAAATACTACCAATATTCGACAATTTCTCGGTTTGGCTGGTTACTACCGGAGATTCATCAAGAATTTTTCATTTAAAGCAAAACCTATGAACGATTTACTAGGTAAAGGCCGAAAATTTAATTGGAGTGAAGACCAACAGAAAAGCTTCGAAAACTTAAAAACCGCTCTTTGCGAAGCCCCAGTACTCATCTGCGCTGACTTAACTAAACCATTTATGCTCACTACCGATGCCTCAGATACAGCAATCGGAGCAGTATTGAGCCAAGGCGATCCAGGCGAAGATCGACCTGTAGCTTATATGTCACGATCACTCAATAAAAGTGAAAGAAATTATTCAACTACAGAAAAGGAATGCTTGGCAGTGATTGCTGCCGTAAATCACTTCAGATACTATTTATATGGAAGACATTTTACTGTATACGGAGATCGCGAACCTTTAACCTGGATCGACTCAATAAAAGATCCCATGAGCCGATTAAATAGATGGAGAGCTCGTTTAAGAGGTTATAACTACACTTTTAAATACAAACGAGGGCGTCTCAATGTAAATGCCGACGCATTATCTGTTTCTGCCTTACCAATAACTTTACCTAAACCCACCAAGGCTTCTTTAGTCAGAGAAGCTGTCACAAAAGCCAACCTAAGCAGGAACAACAGTAATTCTAACCTCAATCAAAACAAAATCAAACCTGGCAGAAAGAAAGGATCTAAAAACACACCTATATTAAATTCTCAAGATATAGAAAAAGGCCAAGCTAACTTAGACGCTAGCACCATAGCTAAACGCTTACGCCTTCGAAAGAAGCAACCTCTAAAACCTAGCAAACCAACAGAACAGACCACCTCTCACTCAGAACTAGACCCCACTACTGATTTATCCGAATCTGAAGTACTTACTTTCGAAGATTCAGAAGTACCAGCGATTCAAATAGGAAGTAGATCCCTCTTACCAAGTCTGATTGATCCAGTACCCGAATCACCGTCTGATAAAAACATCGATCTATCCGATAACGATACAGAAAACAAAATTTCAGGAGCTAGTGAACTTGATTCTGAAAGCGACACTGCAGATCATACGAAAACTAGTGATGCTGGAACACGGGTCACTTTTAAGCCAAGAGATAGCACCATCATAGTCGTAAAAGATGACGCTAGAGACTCCTAATCTTCCTCTGCGGAAGAAGAAATAATGCGTCCCAAATTCCAGTCGACCATGCGTAAATCACTTGCTTTTGAAACAGACAACGAAGACATCGGAGAATATAATCCCTCGCAAATTACCACCACTAATATATCTGATGCTAACAAAACTCCTGCTACCCCTCCACGCAATCTAAAAGAAACACTAACATGGTGGGACTCCTACATGCAAAATGAGGACCCGGAATGTAATAGTCCCGATCCAGTATACTCACCTTTAGACATACCCGACAAATTAGCTACATCCCTACCACTCATATCAGACCTTCATAAAGGTGAAGTTTCCAACGAAACAATAAATAATTGGGTCACCGAATCATTACCCGCCGCAAGTATTGGAATTCCAGGTATTACAAAGAAATCCCCGATTAAAGGCCCAAATGCACGATCTACACTAACTAGCCGGCCACCATTACCTGCAGAATGGAGTAAACTAACCACTATTTACCAAGAAGATAGTGAAGAGGAAAGTGGCATTGAATTACATCCCCACTCCAATAACCAAAATATTAACAACATAATAACTTCACCAATCAAACATAATACTAACCGAAACGAACAAACTCAATTCCGATCCCCAGACCTAACGACTTCTATGCAACCGTGTATATCCTCAGATGAATACCCGACGCAAAGACTACCCATCCTAAAATGGACTCCCAAACATAACTAAGAAAACATCATCAAACCACTCGATCATAAGGCAAAGTTATTAGCCACTAGAGAATGCTTAACTTACCTAAAAGACAATTTAGTTCATTTTGTGACATCCGATTGAGTTTAAATACCCCTAAGAATAAACTCTTAACCGAAATACAAGCTATATATAAAACAGACTTAATAAAAGCCAAACCTGAAGTGGGGGACGTATTAATTACCATTAATAGAAAACGCTATGTATTTAGCCTAGTAGTCGCTGAACACCATGATAGCCCCGTTACACCGGATAATCTAAACGCATGTTTTGAAACTTTAGCCATCCTACTAAAAGAAAAAGGAGTCACATCTATACGTCTATCCAGAAAAGACGAAATGATAAGCCAATTACCTAAAAAAATATTGTCTACCATTATAAACAAACACCTTGGCGATTTAGATCTAACCATAACTATATGTTATGGGACTTGCACAATTTTATCACCAGAAAAACGACCTACCGTATTACAAGATTATCACTCTAGTCTCTTTGGAGGACACAGAGGAAACGGGAAAACATACCGAAGAATTAGAGAAAGATACTATTGGAAAGGTATGAAGAACGACATAGAAACATACATACGAAAATGCGCCGTCTGCCAAGATCAGAAGTTAGTACGTCATAAAACTAAGGAACCAATGATCATCACCGATACTCCAGCAGAAGTATTCAAGAAAATAGCTATCGATACCGTTGGACCATTACCTTGTTCTACCTCCGGAAATAAACATATACTAACAATGCAATGTTTACTATCCAAATTCTGCCTAGCTGTCCCTATCGCTATATCTCGACATTTTATAGCCCACTTCGGTGTACCAAAAATCATTTTAAGCGATAGAAGTAGCAGTTTCCGTAATCAACTCTTTGAACGACTTGGAAAAATCTTTGGCTTCAAACTAGCTACTACCACGGCATATCACTCTCAAAGCAACGGATCGCTTGAGAGAAGTCACGCTATGTTGGGTGACTACATTAGAACAAAAGCCATCGATAAATTAGACTGGGATACTATTATTGAATATAATACCTCAGTACACACCGCCACCGGCTATACACCATTTGAAGTAATATACGGAAAAACTGCAAGGGGACCTACCGCTTTTTCAGACGAATTTGAACTCGACCTCGTAAAAAGACTAAACGAAATAAGAGAAACCACTCACGAAAATCTTGCCAAAGCCAAAAATAAGAGTAAAATAAATTATGATAAGAAAATTAAGCCCCAAAAATTACCAGTGGGAATGTCAGTATACGTATTAAAGGAACCCAGGAAAAATAAACTTGATAAATATTATAACGGAAAATTTGTAATCAAAGAAATCCTAGATAATAACAATGTAATAGTTGAATCCAGCAATGGAAAAAGATTATTAAAACATAAAGAGAAAATTAAACAAAGTTATCTTTAATAATCTCACCGAGCAAATTTGTTGTAGGTACAATAAAGCTCTGAAATGAAGAATTTTTGGTGTTATTACCTAATAATACTGACCGTGCGGTCCATAAAAGCGACGGATCCAACAAATTCTTCAAACAAATACAGAGTCATCCAACTGCCCAATAACCCCGGAATCTACTACGAACGACTCTGCGAGGCAAGAATATTCAGAACACAATGGAAGGTTTCAATTACCTTAAACATTGCCAATTTCTTGACCCCTGATCCTACAGACGAATCATCCCTGATACGCTTCAAATATAATTGTACTAAATTATTAGGAAACCGTTGCACCAAGATAATACCTTTTGAATCTTACAAAAAGAAATTAGAATTAATAGAATCCTATAGAGAAGATTTAATACAATTTTTTTCAACCACCCCACTAATACCATACCAAAAAACCACATTACCCCGCTCTATATTAAAACGAGGCGCCCCTTTTCAATTCATCGGATGGACATCGAAAAAACTCTTTGGAACCATTGATCAAAATGACCGAGATAATCTAGCTAAGCAAATCGAATCGTTATACGAATATCACCCTTCTAGCAGCAAATCAAACACACATTATTCGTTCAGAACTAGAAACTATACATGCTAATCTACAATCCAATAGTAAAGAAATGAAAATTTTACACAGCTCAATAAACTCTGTAATATCTCAAATAGAAGAGACCAAATTAATAGAAAATCTAACCTTATTGAGTCAAAATACAATTGAATCGTCAATGAAATATGGCAAACACCTGGACTTTAAAATTTCATCGTACATAACTCTTATGAACACACTAGAAACAATAGCAAGAGGTCACTATCACCCATTACTCCTATCCCATAATCAACTAAAAGTATTAATCACTCAATTAAATACAGAAAAGATTGGACATTCACTACCGGGAGAAAACCAAGTGATCACCCCAGAATATCTATTTTCGGTATCACATACAGATGTAATCACTCTTGTCAATAAATTAATTGTAGTCCTCACATTCCCCTTAACGGACAATGTACGCTTTATCAATTATGCCATACATGCAATATCTGGTCCTAAGACCTTATATAATAATATCACTGGATACGCTCATATACATTCACAATTTTCAAATCTTATTATAACCACAGACCTAAAGAATTTCATACTAGCCACCCCCGACTACCTCCAAAGCTGTACAACTCATGCAGCTATACTAATTTGCCCCCCGAATTACCCATACACATTAATAAAGGCGATCTCCCGTGCGAATATTCGATGATGTTAGATCCATCCCATAAAATCCCTTAAACGATGCAATATAAAGATCACTTCAAACACACAACCTGAATGGATTAAGCTAACATTAACAGGAGAATGGTTATTTTCCAGTAAGGAACCTACATCAGTACGTCTCGTTTGCAATGCCAGTGAAACGTATGATGTTACTCTACCTACAAATGGCTTATCAGCAATTAATGGCGATTGTACCGCCCACATGAAAAGCACCATAATATACGGAACCATTCAACTACGAACACTAGAAACGTTTCTTTACATCGCAAACTTTACATGGGAAATCCCCCAATTAGTAAAATTATTTAATAAAAACCAAACTAACCTTCTACTCCATCACCTGCCGGCCGAAATGATCCATGCAGAATTAACCAATTGGGCCGCAAGCGAGAATTCACAATCATTAAAAGAATTGGAATCACACTTCACTAAACTAGCACATCAGCATCATTCAAACCAAAACAATCTAGTATACTTAGGATCTGGAATTGGAACTAGTATTATAATCTTTCTCCTTATGGTTAGTTTTCTAAGCATATATTTCAAAAAACTAAGTACACAACTCACTTTAAGATTTAAAAACTCTATGAAAAACAGTAATAAAACAGAAGAATTTCAAATTTATAATCTCAAAACACCAAATCAGACTCAAAACCACGAACAGCAGTACTCCCATACTGGCGTTGTATATGCTCCAATACAGCATCCTACCATGGAAAACAGCCGCTCACAGGATCACTGCGTCATCATAGAAGTACCCAACATCACCACCAACTCATCATTACTAAATACTACTCATCACACCCCCCATTGTAGCTACACTTCACCAGACTTAAATACTCTCGATCACTAACCAGCGTACACTCATTACCCACAATCACTACCCCAATCCGCAGTTTAACTTATGCATAAAAGAAGAAATAACAAAAGAATAAAATACAATGAATCACATTCCAAATAATAATTTTATATTTTTCTTTCAATTTTTTCCTTTCGATGATCTTATTACAGAATATTTCCTATATATTCCTTTCACATCCTATTTTATAAACCCCTACACCCCCCACCTTAAACTTTAACACACCCAACCACCACTCTATGTACAATTCCGTACCATCATCCCCCACAAAATACTTCTGCGCTACTTCAAACAAATCTTCGAGCAAATTCCCATCCGACCAATTCAAAAAATTTCCCTTCTTTGCTGCCTTGCTCCTCAGTCGCCGGAATAATCTATTCACTGATCATTCCACTACCTACAAAACAGGAAGAGAAATGAATATAATTTTTTTCCTTCTAGCATAAAACACTATTAATTATTGCTTACGTCGAGTAACGTACATGAACACGCTCACAGCGAGACCAATCCGGCCTAGGTCTCTGCACGTATTCCCCGATATCCTCTCCCGTCTCATTAAAAATCTCATTTCTCCTCCTTAAATGTTCACGCTACTCATGCACAACTCGGTTAGCGTAAAACTAAAATAAATTTTAAACATATATTGTATAGAAATAAATATATAAACTGGACGAGCAACAAAATACTTACATTCATCCACCGATATCCCCTCACCCTATTGTAATACACCGTTTTGACAAAAATAAATAAATAAATAAAATCACTTTATATCAAATTAAAACCGTGAAGCCCAGCACTTGGCACTCTTACAAAGGATCATCCAAAACTGAACTCCTCACACAATAAATTTTATTTCTAAACCAGTATACAGACTTATCAACGCGCCGTCGCGCGAGAAATAAGAATCCCGCCGCAGCCACCTAAGCATTCCTTTGGCACGTACAATCCCCGACAAAAAAAAAATCAGCCTCTAAGAAAGAAAAATAAGAACTTTGAATACTACATTAATAAATACATAACAATAACATTGCATTTGCAATCGAGGATTACCTATAAGTTTTGCTATATACTTGGCATCGTACAAATCTAACATATAATAATTCCTCATAATTTCAACAACTTAATATAAACGATTTGATTTCATTAATAAAAACTTCAAATAACTAATTAATCCTTCTCTATACACAAGCAAATCCCTAATTGCAAAAATTAAGAAATTACAATTTCATGAATATTTATTAATTATAAGTTATAGCTGTATAAACAATTGTATTAAAGTTAGAATCTCCGTACAAAACTTGTAACCAATGCACACGTTCAAATTAACAAATTACAAATTGTAAGAACATCTATAATTGTAACTGCTTGCTAGATATAAGCTAATAAACAATTACTTTTACAATATTATCTAATGTAATAAACGATATATATTAGCTACCTTTAATTTAGCACGACTATATTATAAGCGTTAGAATGTATTGAAAATACGTTATAAACAAATTAAATATTGTAAACAATTAAAAGTTAAAACTTTCTAAAATGCATTAATATGCACGCTCTGACCTAATTGTAAAATTACAGCGTGTAAAAATTTCATGACAACTTATCCTCTGCGAGTAAATAACGAATAAATAATTAAAATTGCGATATCATTATAATATCATGTACATTCGATAGCACAACCTTAATTAACAAATTGCAAGGTATTTTGAGAATTTTCAAACAATAACGTCCGTACTTATAAGCAATCAAAAATAATTTTGTAACTTTCACAATTATCAAATCTACAACATAACTAAGCGTCCCAGCTTATTCCGACAAAAAAATAACCAATACTTATCGATATTTACCACTTTACAGTTATTATTAACAATATCTCATTTTTTTGCAATTTGTTAATTAAGATAACAAACAATATCAATTATTGTATATCCACCACAATTTTACAACAATTCTTATATAAATAATTTTGTACACTTGTTTAATTAGCACCAATCTATTGTTATTAACTATTCAATTAAGATTACATATTGTAAAGACAAAACTGTAATTAAAGATTAGATAATGTATTGCAATAAATCTGCAACTTATAACACCACAAAATACGCGAATATGTATACACTCGAATATTATGAACAGATATGCTATATAGTAATACTTCACATGCTCCAAGAAAAGTCGACTCTGAAATTCCTAAACGCAAGGTCAACAGCTACTTACAGTCAGTGCACCTCACGAATAAAACTAACTCGATATAACGCTCATTACTCCTGCAACATGAATACGAGCGCGTATACCTCCTCCACTGTCAATTCGTGCCGCATACTTTTGGAAAATCAAACCGCGCGCCTCCTTGAAGAATTTCGCGAACAACGTAAATTGTTTAAAGAAATAGTTTTATTATGCCATTCGAACACATGAGATACTAATAAACTTTTTGTATCCACCTTTACACAGACGGAAATCAATGGGCGCGAACAGATCCACAAAAAAATCGCGAGTGCAGTGTCAGTGGTGAGCTTTGCGAGAGTGTTAAAATCATAGCGCACGCGCAAGACACCCAAACAAACAATTCTACCGCTACAATAGCCAGTCAGACACCAGGCAAAACCGTTCAACTTAAGAATTCGTTGGACGAAAATCGATTTTGATACGAGGCCATATCATCTCCAATAACTGAAGACATCCAAATCATTGACGCAGAGCAATTAGAACAATTCACGAAAACCATCACCGACAAAAATAACGCAAATGATCACGCATCACTCATCCACGCCTTACTTCTCACCGAAGCGATGATCAACGCAGCAGAACTACAGTTCGAAATCCCACCAAGTAAGCCAAGATCACCCACTCTACTCGATCTCACCTTAAAAGAGAGTGATAGAGCCGTCTTTGGCTTAGTGGGTAAGACGCTTGCCTGCTAATACAAGGTGACTCAAGTAGACGTGAGTTCGATTCCCGTCTGGAACTCGAAAATTTTTTCGGGCTTTTTTCAGACGGAAAAAGAACCACGACTACGATATTTGTAAAAAGTCCCACTAGGCAAACTAATTGAACAAGAAAAAAAAAGTTCCACTGGGCAAAATTGAATAAACAAAGTCCCATTGGGCAAAACACCGGGTAATGGCCTAAGCTCGCCAGCAAAAGGCCAATAAAACCTATTAAAAAAAAAAAAAAAAGAGAGAGTGATGCTTCACGATAATCCTCACCATCAATAAATTCCCTAAGTACGGACAAAAAGGAGCGAAAAAAGAAACAACACGCTCAAGCACAAAAAAGATACAGAGAGAAAAAGAAAAAACAGACATCATCCACAACAAAGAAAAGGAAAATTTACTTACAACATCGATGCTTGTCCCCCAAACACCTATAGGAAATCAGTGCTCCGCCTGTAAAAAAGAAAAATTTACAAAACAGCTCACAATCCCGTGGTCATTGTGCACCAACTGCAAAAAAAATTATGCCAATCCACGCTGCTTCAAGTGGAATCATCTGCAACACTATGAAGCAAAAAAGTGCAAGGATCACTCGTGCTCCCAGCAACCAGTATTCTCGAGGACGACAATACTCTTAGGCGAGAGATGTCGTTTCTTACACGACTTCATAAATGCCTAGCAGTGAGTTGCGAAAACGCTGACGTTACATTCCCAACGAAGTGCGGGATCGACCATCGACCTGGGCCACGCATGGCAATTGAACGATTTACGCTCCCACCCGCACAGTTATACCGAACATATAAAAACACCCGCGACATTCCTTTCAGTGCCATTTCTTTACTCTGTTTCTGTACTCGTGCTTTGCGACCGGTGCTCCAAAGGGAGAAGAACCTTGCTCTCGTGTGTTCTAAGTAATTGGTGGAAGTGCCCGTCGTGTGACTCCGGCGTGAGCCGTGTAAAAATCTGCAGAATTAACAGTTATCTCTACATCAAGCAGTTATACCTGGACAGCGAAGAGACATCAAGGGGGAACCTCGATTAGATCCGCCGGCAACAACAAGGAAAAACTAGCAATTTCGTAACCCTACCTATCCAAGCGATAGTAAGTTAACTAAAAACATATATGTCTAGCGAGCGTGCGGTTAAGTGAACAAATGTAATTTTTTTTTATTGCGGATATATTAATAAATAAAAAGGGATATTAGAATAAAGATAATATTGTAAATTATTTGTAAGAACATTGTTAATGATTGTTATAAATTTTTGGAACAAATAAATTCAAATTTCATAAGAGAACAACATTCACTGTAATACCTTTCCTCTAGATCTAATTTATGGAGTCAAACGCCTGAAATATTTGTTACTAAATTCTACTTATTATTATAAAATAATAAGACGATTAAAGATTTAAAAAAAAATTCATGATAATATTCATTTAAAGTTAAATGCACTTTTAAGATTCTGATTCATTCAGCTAATCAACTGATTTATGAGCGATAATAACGATTCTCGAGTCAAGACCGGTTCTCACTTTAATAAATAATTATTTGTTAAAATAAGCACGAACTTACGACGACCTTCTTTCATAATAAAACGAAATACGGTCATAACATTAACCTACGGTTTTGCACTCGTTACGTATAATTTTGTATCTTAAATTGGGTTCGATAACTAAGTTCGAGTAATTCAAGCAATAAACGAATTGTTTATTAGTATTTTAGTTAATCTAATCTTTAATTTTTCTTAACTTTGTCAAATTTTAAGCAAGTTTCATTTCATTATTGATTTTACAGTATTTTTGTTCTTTTTTTCGTAAGTATTACTTACTCTCCTGATCATTTACATAGTAAATTTAATATTAAATGTATCTTTTTACACTTTAAGTAGACCCCAAAATCTTTTCTGAATCTTTAGACCTTAACAAAACCAGATTTTTTAATTAAAAAATTTAAGCTTTTAGCTACTTAGATCTTTAATACTGTTCATTGCAAGATTTAATATTTTTTATCAATAAGTATTGAAATGATTACTATCGTCTATTAAAATGATTGAATAAGTTTTATGATATAAATAAAAAATGAAGTAATAATGAATTTTTGGTGTAAGCTAGCTCAACTAGCTGTTCAATTGTCCCTGCATCCCTACGCGCTCGGTGCAAGCGTACGCGCGACCGCGAGCAATGAGCGTCACTCCCCACCTCTTCGCGCTGTTCCTTTCCATCTTTCGCCGCTGATACTACCGTCCGCTATAGCCGCCCACTGATTGGCTTATCTTCTTAACTTTTAACAATTAATAACTCGGAAACAACTTGTCGGATCGAAAAACGAGAAATATATAGGTTATTCTTAGAATTTGGAGATCTATCGAATGGGATATGTCCTGTTATCCGAAGTTAATCCATCCTGTATACTATTCCATTCCGGTGGGCCGTCTGAATTTCTCGTTCAGTTGCAATAAAAGATGCACCATAAGCACTATGTCCGAAAAGAGCACCAGATAAAAGGATAAAGAATATATATATGCAATCTAATTTTGTTTCGTGAATAAACCCTTCATCAACTGAACGAAATTCAGATGGCACTGCAAAACTAAAAGCGCGAAGAAATAGTGTGTGTAGCAAAAAATCTTTGATAGCCACTATATAATTATTTCGTCTCAAAGCTGAGAGCGGAAGGGTGCACTAGGCGACGTAAATATGCATGATTTAGAATATAGTGTACTTTATCCAGATTGCCAATTAAATGCCCTGAAACGCGAGGTGAAACGAGATTTCATGTTATATATTTTTTAACAACAATTTATTTTGTTAAATAATCAGAGAAGTGAATATTAATTAAGTGAGACCGATAAAAATATATTATTAGTTTATTAAAGTACAGTCGACATAAGAAGCTTTTCTAGTTTAATATTAATTATTTTCATTATTTCTTTAATATTCATTTTATAGAATCTTCTTATCGAAATCTCTTGTGATGGAGGCTGCTATTTGTGATTGTTGGTTGATAGGTTATTTGCCAATATTTAACTTATCTTCCTACCTTTATGTATTACTAGAGGTCTTTGATAGTTCTTTTGATTCTCAGTATTAAACAAGTCATCAACGTTGCCAAGTAGGTCTCCATGCTCCAAAGTAGATGCTTTTAGTGATTGATGTTTACCTATAATATAATTATCAATTGTTAAAAGGTTGTAAAACTACATTTTCAAGTTTATCAAAATTACAACGAAGCATTTTAAAAACAAGTTCAAGTTCATTGTTGATTTAACACTATAGTAAGCTCAAGAAATTTATTATTTCAATTATCACAAGAATAATCTATGCGTAAAAGAGTTGGTAAGACTTGAAAATAGATTGATAATCTGGTACATAAATGATCATTAGCGCTACTGTCATTAAAAAAATATGATCTTTTATGTGCCATATTATAAATTCTCTACAAATTCGACTCATCCTAATTATTTTGTTTTTATTTTGATATATTTATATTTTGATACGTATGTTACGTCTAGGGAGCGTAACGAAGAAGAAATGCGAACGTGTCTAAGTAAACCGTCAGCGACGATAATTCGACTTGCAGTATACTGTAATCTTGAATTTCCACAGTTCGCGTCTATAGAATATAGCGCATGGTTGGGCGGCAATAATTTAAATAGCGTGAATTTACAGAATTGGTATTATTAAATGGTAATACGCGGTGCGCATTATTTACCTTGAGTAACGAGTGAAACTCGAGTTGCAGAGATCTTCTTATTGCAGAATACTCTCCTCAGTCCAGAGGCGTGGCGTCCGAAGTTAGGAAAAGGGCTTTGTTGAATCACAAAAATAAAGTTGCAGTTTAAAAGTTATTGTTCTACCTTTATTTACTACTTAATAAGTTAATTTTACAATCTGTTTTACAATGATTTTGAGTACACGAAAAAATAGGTAATTGTTTCATATAATTTTAAATATAAACTGAGTATGAGCACGTTTTACAATAATTATGACGGGTGGCGCGAATGTGCTTACGGTAGAAGTGGTTGGGAATTAATCGAGAGTGATCGTCGAATTTTTCGCCTTTTTATACTAGTTTTGAGGTGGGAGAGAAGTATAAGAAAAATGTTTATCTAGGTCAAGAAGGGGTGAATATTTCTCTATATCGATATATCGGCATCGCGGTGCACGGTGGTACATACGGAAGGAACGAAATATAGTGCGCGTAGTTGTTAGCTGATTGGGGGCCTTTGTATAGTCTTAGGACATCGCATGATTCGCGTCATGCCGAGCTTGGATATACGTGTGTCAATGCGCGTGGCTTGATGAAAATAAGGCATCTGCTTAAATGCCCTGGTCGTAATCAGTAAGTTTCTGGTATATCGTCGAGTCCTTGTTTTTCTATATTTAGACCTGCTCAGCTGTGTGTTGGTGGGCAAGGATGTGCTTGTTGTAGTTGTGGTTGTACTCGTAGCCACGACTGTCGGTAACGCCGTCGGTACGTTTCAGATTTCAGTTGACTTATTTGGAGTTGTCTTGGCGCTCACTGCGCTCGGCACGCCAGTTGGTAACTCTGATGGTAACTCCTTGTCTTGAATTATAGTTGCGTCTGCGCTCATAGCGCTGGACGCCACATCTAACAAAAAATATGCAATAAATTATTCAATCAAAAAAGTTTTTGTTCAAATACAGATTTCATGGTATAATTATAGACTGAAAATGTATTATTACAATTGTTTTACTTTAATAATACAATAAATATGAATTTTCAAACTGGTAAGCATAGCATAAAATCTGTATTTAATCAAAAATTTTTTTATTCAAAATTTATTATTTATATAATAATCTTATACTAATATAATAAAGAGACAGCGTTTGTTTGTACACGTCACAAAATCTCAAAAACTACTTAACCGATTACAACAAAATTTTGATAGGATACATTTTTGGCATTGTGGAGTAACATAGGCTAGGTTTTGTATTAAAATATATCATAAATTATTAAAAAAATAAATCAGGGACTACTTACATACGCGTAGCGTAGTAATATGGGGGAACAACGGCGTGCCGCGGTCGGCCGGCGGAGTACTCGCGGAGTCGCGCGCCGCCGTGTAGGAAAGCAGAGTCGCGCGTCTGCCACCAGGCGGCGACGCATAGCTGGTAGCGAACACGTACCTAAATAGTTGTCGGCGAGGGTATAAGTAGGAGCGTGAAACCCCGTATTGAGCAAACCGTTTTTGAGTAAAATTTTGAGTACTCGATGTATTGAATCTTCCTCAGCGAATATTCCTACTAGCGGTTTCATTTTTGTAAATAATAGGACCTCCTATTATTCTATTAACAAATCTTAATTTCCCTAATTTATGAAATAGTATCAATAGGTTGTAAATCAAAATTATGCGAATAATATTATAGAAACTAATATTCTCACTGCAGGCCCTCCTAAAGGTGTGAAATAGCACTAATTCCTTGCATCTCGATGATCCCGACAGTTACCCTTCCAATTCAAAAGACTACAATTTGGGTACAGGAACTCAGCGGCCAACATTAATTAATCGCGATGAAAAAAATACCGAAAAATTGCGATTTGTAAGTAGCGTTTGCAAAATTGTTTAGTTTGTCCCGCGTAGTTTTTTGTTTTTACACAAAAAAAATCGAACAGTGTAGCTACTCATGTCGCAGTACAGTGGCTTGCGTTTACGTTAGAAATGGTTTAAGCTATATTTTTTTATCAAATTAAAATATAAATGATGAATGAACTAAAAAAGAAACTATCGACATGTATATGGCTCTGCATTCCTCCTAATAATAGATATTTTTATAAAGTTCGTTTTTTACGTTCAGGATACTTTTACATGCGACGGAACCGTTCTGGCGAAATCTAACCGTTACGTCGCATTTAAAAGCACTTTCAGATCTCAGTACAATTATATATATATATATTATATACAGGGTATCCCAAAAGTATAGACACACCTGAAATTCTCGGAAAATAGTGGCGCTAGAAAAAAACTGTAAATACAAAAGTTGCCGCAAATCAAACGGCACATCTGATCGTGACCTTGAATTTGACCTTGGGTCATTTGAAGGTCAAGTCGAATTTTTTCAATGGGAACCCCCCTTTTTATTACAGAAATGGAAAGCGGGAAAAATTCTTATTCAAAGGTATAAATAACATAAGGGGTCAAATGTAGCCCAAAGGTCATTTGAAGGTCAGATCTTTGAATAAGCTGAAATTGGTGTTCAGCAGTCCATAACTCGAAAACTAGGGGTGTTAGAAAAAAAACTTTGAATACAAAAGCCGCAAATCAAACGGCGCATCCGATGGTGACCTTGAACTTGACCTTGGGTTGGACCTTTAGGGTCATTTGAACGTCAAGTTGAGTATTTTGAACGAGAACCATACTTCTTCATTCCAGAAAACTTGTCCAAAGGTTATTTACAAATTTTACAAATCAGATCTCAGATTCGCACTCAGGAAGGTTTTTGGCCGAATTGACAATTTTTAAGAGAAAAACCCTCCCATATGCACACCTGAACTAATCACCGGACAAACAGGTCAATTTTTGTGAATATTCAGGTATGCATTCATAAGATAATTATCTATATTGATCTGCTTTGTTGTTTTCATTCTGAATTAGTTCTATCAACGCACTGATTCTTTTCGATTATTCTTAGTTTCGTTTTCTGTATTTGAGAATGAATCGTCTCACAGAACGTGAACGAATAAGCATCCTCATGATGCGAGGATGGGGTAATATGATTAGGTCATATCGGCGAGTTGCGGATCTGTGTAACGCAGAATTCCGGCTGCCGTTGCTACCCAGAATTTCGAAACAGACAGTGGGAAAAACTGTTTCTCGTTTTGAGCAAACTGGAAGCGTTAAAGATCGACCCAAAAGTAGAAGACCGAAGACAGTGACTGATCATGAAACCTCTTTGAATGTGGCATTATCTATCGTTGAAAATCCTGGAACCTCCGTTAGACAAGTATCTGCTGAAACTGTTGTTTATAAAACTTCTGTTCACAGAATAATGAAACTCGAGAAGTTTCATCCATATAAAGTGAAATTGGTACAGGAGTTGAACGAGGATGATTTTGATCAACGACTGGAATTTGCCGAATCAATGATAAACCGTATTGATGCTAGACCAAATTTTTTAAACGAAATAGTTTTTTCCGATGAACTGCCTTCCAGTTGAATGGTAACGTTAATCGACATAATTGTCGGTTCTGGGCATCGGAGAATCCTGACTGGTTTTTGGAATCACATACACAGCACCCACAGAAACTCAACGTTTGGGCAGGCATAATAAATGATAGAATAGTAGGGCCATTTTTCATAGAAGGCAATTTAAACGGAGAAAAGTATGAAGCATGTTGAGGAATCAGATCGTGCCTGCGATAAATGATATTGTCGGTGACAACTTTAACATTACTTACTTTCAACAAGATGGAGCACCCCCGCATTACGCTACAAATGTACGTAATTATTTAAATGAACCATTTCCAGGACGAGTGATAGGCCGCAGAAGAACCATTGACTAGCCACCTCGTTCACCTGACATGACGCCATTAAATTACTTTTTATGGGGTTACGTTAAAAGCAAAGTTTATGCTACAAAACCTGCGAATTTGGAAGAGTTGGCTCAACGTATTATTGAAGTAATTCAGGCGATCCCAAATGATATGATCCAAAACGCAGTTTCAGCATTTTATAATCGTATGGGGTATTGTCAACTGAATAATGGAGGACATTTCAAACATGAACGTTAACTTTTAGAAGTCACGATTTCTAAAAGATGTTAGTTGGACTTTACCAGTTGGACATCAGCGTGTCTTGCCTTCACTGACTGGACACCAGCGTGTCTTGCCTTCACTGGCTGGACACCAGCGTGTCTTGCCTTCACTGACTGAACACCAGCGTGTCTTGCCTTCACTGGCTGCATATCACGGTATCTTGCCTACACTGGCTGCACTGTAAAATTGAAAATATCACTTTCAAACGGGTCGAAAACCAAATCTATGGCCAAATCTTTGAAGGTCAAATACATGGTCGACGTCTAATGCACCGTTTTATTTACAGAAACTTCGATAGAAAAACTTATGGCAGTTTTATACCAATTATAGTTTATTTAGCCCTATCTGAATTATATTAAATATTAAATGTAAACGTGTGCAGAGTACGAGCTAAGCAATATGTACGCTGGTGTATAATACGTACAAACACTCATATGGGGCTTTCTTATGCGAAGTGGAAAATTTTGCGTGCGCAATTTTACCTTGCCCATCAGGTATCGAGAAAAATAAATGTAAATAAAACGAAATCGTGTTTCATACATACCTGCTTCTGCAAATATTCGGCTTATACCATAAATATACCAGTCTTACTCTGGTGTCATCTCCTTTGATATCGCTATTCGAATTTTAGCAATACTATGAAATGGTGGCCACCAACAGGAGATTCTGTCTTTAAAAATCCACGTGATGGGAATAGCTTTTATCGTGTTTTCTTCCTTGAATTTTGCTATTAGCCACATTTTGATAACTGATCGAATAAATTAAAAGACGAAACGAATTCTAAACGCAATAAAAAAATCGGCACTTTATTTCAAGTACAAAAGAGAATCGTTATGGATACCGGGTAGAACGCGAAGCTCTGATTAGGTGATCGCGATCGTTTGCGGTCGACGCTCAGGTATACTTTTTAATGTCGTCACTATACAGTTCTTCCTTTTTTCGGAATCTGTCTCTCTGTCTGCTTCTGGCGGTTTCTCTCCTTTAGGTTGGCTCTCTCTCTCTCCCCTCTTAATCTCTCTTACTCTCTCTCTCTCTCTTCTATAGGGGATGAGCACATCACCCCCTATAGAAAGGAACTGGGCTGGCTGCGCGTTGACAGTCGGAGGATGTATTTTGCCGCCATTCTTATGTATAAAATCCTTCGGCTTAATGAGCCAACTTATTTAGCGGCATTTTTCCATAAACACCAGCCCAGGAGCACTAGCAGGGGTGTTGCACAAGAACTCTCAGTGCCAAGAGTGCGCACGGAAACTGGTATGCGATCTTTTCAGGTTCAATGTGCGCGCTTTTGGAACTCTCTACCAGGCAATCTGCGCAACCTCCCATCTTTGCGCGGATTTAAGTCGGCGGTCCACAAATATCTCCTTGAAATCGATTCTTAGTCACTCAGAGACTAAACCTGCGATAATCTTAGGAACATACTGACTTACACCTCGCACTAGGGGCAAGCAAACGAGTTTCTGTTAACTTATTTTGTTTTGTCCCCTATACAATTTTAAAAGTGTGTGTGTATTTATTGGAGTGAGTGTGTATTGAATGACTGGGTTGAGTAAATGTTCTTTTTATTTTTAAATGTTTATAAGATAGCTTTTTTGCGAAAAAAAAATTAAATTCAGAATTTCACAGACTTGATCTAATGTAAGTGCCTGTTTTTAATATAAAAAAATTGAAATAGTGGCGTTTTAAATAACCAATTTTGGTCTTATGGATGTGACAGAGAGAGATATTGTGTTTGTGTATGTGTGAATGTGTGTATGAGCGTATGTGTTTGTGAGTAAATGTTTTTGTACGCGTATGTGTGTGTGTGTGTGTTAGTGAGTATGAGTGTGAATAAGTATGTGCCTGTGTGTTGTCAGCAAATGTTTGTGTGTGTGTATGTGTGCATTTAAATGCGTGAGTGTGCGCGTTTGTATTTATGTGTGAAACTATGTGCGTGTGTTAATATTTGTGTGTCTGAGTGTGTTTGTGTGTGACTGAGATCTGTGAGAGTGTGTGTGAGTATGAGTGTGTTATTGTTGTGTGTGTGCGTTCAATTCACAACAATCGATTTTCATTGCGATTTTTATTATTATAATTGATTGCTTACAATGGATATGGTCAAAATTTTAAAATTTTAATCGACATCAATTGTATTTACTTACATAATAAAGGTCATCGACTTTTATTGCTCTTTACAGAAAAAAAAATACATCAATTTCAATCTTTATTTAATTATTATTTTTTTTTAATTATTACACAGAGCTCTGTGGTCTTTTCTAATGAGAAAATTTAGGAAACGTATTCCTTAAAATTGGACACTTCCTCAAAGTAGTCAGCTTTTTCGTGGTTTGGCACATATTCATTTTTTAGCAAGTCACAATAGAAGTCTAAAATTAATAAATATAAAAACATTAATATAGTTTTAAAAAATTTCTTTCTTAGATAATGTAAAAATGTACGGAAGGAACTGTGTCATATCAAAACCCATATTAAGTATACAAAAATTATTATAAAATTAATGAAAGTAATACTTTTATATAATCATCAATAAGTTAGAAGTGCAAAGAACATATGCATATTACTCCAAAAATTCGGTAACATTATTGAAGAACTATATATCCATGTTTATTATATAGTGGAAATGAAAAATATACCTAAAGTTAATACAAAGATGTTTAATTTATTTCTAATAAATGCTTGTCCACTCTGAAAAGTGAAAACTGGTACCTGTTTTGAGCAGTCAGTAAA
>UELU01141346.1:0-12471 GCA_900490025.1 Megastigmus dorsalis
AAGACTCATTGATCGAGTGATTGGGCCAGAGCTTGAGCCGTATGCTTTTAGTTATTTGGATGACATCATTGTCGCGACTGAGTCATTCGAAGAGCATCTGGTGCGGCTTGAGCAAGTGCTCCAGCGAATAGATAAGGCCGGTCTTACTCTCAACCGAGAGAAAAGTGTATTTTGTCAAGAAGAGGCAAAATATCTCGGTGTGATAGTAAATCGAGACGGATTTCGGCCCGATCCAGAAAAGATCGAGCCGATTATGAAATATCCGGCGCCAAGGAACTTAAAACAGCTGAGAAGTTTCTTGGGCATGGCGTCGTGGTATAGAAAATATCTAAGAGATTTCGCCACGATCGCTGAGCCACTTACCCAGCTGACTAAAAAAGCTAGGAAGTATGAGTGGCTCGAAGAGCAACAAGCATCTTTTGATCAAATCAAGGCTCTAATCGTAACTGCACCTGTGCTGCACCGCCCACGCTTTGATGTACAGTTTGCTGTGCTAACAGATGCTAGCGATACTGGGTTAGGAGCAGTACTTCTTCAGATCATAGATGGAGAAACCGAGTGCTCGAATTTGCAAGCCGTACTCTGTCTTCGACAGAAAGGAATTATAGTGTGACAGACAGAGAGTGTGTTAAAGAAATTTAGGCCATACATAGAGGGCTATGCTTTCAAAGTAATAACGGACCATAGCAGCCTTCGTTGGTTGTGTAGTTTACACAATCCTACGGGCAGACTTGCACGATGGGCCTTAGAATTGCAAGGCCATACGAACACATTCGAGCATAGGAAAGGCGCACTTAATAATGTGCCTAATGCTCTATCTCGGATGTACGAGAATGATGAGCCGGCTATCAGCGCAATATGATGGGTCGAAGAGACCCTCGATGAATGGTATTTGCGCTGTGTACAGAAAGTAGAAGAGGACCCGACTGGCAATCCTAAGAGTAAGATTGTCGGGGGTCACCTGTACGTCTATAAGCCGGATGAAGCTTTAGAAGGTACTATAGGTGATGATGATTCCTGGAAGCTCGTCGTACCCATGGAGAAACGGAAAGAAGTTATTTAAGAGGGGCATGACGAGCCAGCTTTAGGTCGTCTGGGTCGAGAGAAAACATACACTCGAGTGGCCAATTTATACTTTTGGCCTGGTATGTATAATGACGTAGAGGCTTATGTTCGACAATGCACTGTATGTCAGCAGTGTAAGGTCGAACAACGTGCACCGGCTGGATTAATGGGGCGAAGGACTATCACTAAACCGTGGCAAGTGGTTGCAGGTGATATTACGGGTCCTTTGCCGAAGTCTATGAAAAATTACGAATATATCTTAATTTTTCAAGATTTATTCACGCGATGGCTAGAGGTAATCCCCATTCGCAAGGCCAACGCAAAAACCGTCCTTAAGGAGTTCAATGAGCGTGTCTTTATGAGATACGGAGCTCCTGAAGTTTTCGTCTCTGACAATGGCACTGAACTTAAAAACCGTGCTATTGATAGCTTTCTGAGAGGGAGAAAGGTGCACCAAGCAAATCCAGTGGAACGAGTTAATCGTTCCATAAAGACGATGATAGTGGCATTTATCGAAGAGAATCATCGTACTTGGGATGATAATTTGCCAGAGCTTGTCTTTGCGTTCAGCACGGCTGTGCATAGTTCAGTAGGCGCAAGTCCAGCCCTACTGAACCATGGTAGGCAGCCATTACCTCCTTCGACAATCCGAAGAAATCAGGAATTGGTTGCTCTTGATAAAGAGCAAGACGAAGCTCTGGATAGATGGAAAAGGAAAATCCAAGAGCTCGTTACGTTGCGTGATAGTGCGAGTCGTAAGTCAGATGCTTCACATGACCTACAGGCCGCCTATTATGACGCACGTCGGAGGCCAGCTGACTTTGTAGTTGGAGACAAAGTATAGAAGAAGAATAAGATTCTTTCTTCAGCCGCTCAGGGGTTGAGCGCGAAGCTAGCTCCTAAATTTGCTGGTCCATATGAGATAACGGCCCAGCTAGGTTCTAATACATATGAGCGGCCAGCTGATTAAAGATATGGACGGCCAGCTGATTAAACCCGTCTATGCTGAGCAAATTAAGAGGTATGTCGCGGAGGAGAATCAAGTGGACTTGACCGAAGATGATGACGTCGAGACTCGACCTACGTTGGATGCGAGCGTTGAGATGGCGTTAGGCGACCCGCCACGAGCGAGTGCAGCGCTCGCATAGGTCAGCAACACTCCAGCGGGAGATGTAACGGCTGACCGTGTGCCTCAAACATCGCGGCCCAATGCAAGGCCCCGGAAGGCCGCGAAAACTGTTAAGCGAGCGAAACTACGTACCGAGAAGGCTGCGAAAACTGTTAGGGTTGCGAAGCGAAAGCCCGGTCGACTGAAGGGCTCGCGAAAGCGTGTCGTGGTAATCGATCAGTCGAATCTCTCTCCGCGTCGAACACGAGCCAATCGCTCGTAAATCCCTCTCATCTTCCCCTTTGTTTGTTTTCAGGATGGATAAAGAGGAATTCCTGCGCATGTGCGCTCAACTTTTCAAGGAGTTATCCGTTGGGGCCGAAGAGGAGATAGACTCCTCAGTCTCAATCACCAAAGCGGACAGGGAGGTGGTCCCTTTGATTAGGGCTAGGGTAGACGCTACCTTGCGTCGACCCTATACCACGGGGCCACCCCCAATTCCGAACGAGGAGGAGGGCGCCGTCACTCAGCAAGGAAGTGCGGCGCCACCGAAGATAAAGAAGGAAGAGGATTATTGACATTGCATTTTCCTTATGAAAAAAATTCATAAAGTTGAAAATTTCCAAATTTTTTAACTTTTTTTCGCGAAAAACACGCCATATTTTTTTGCAGGAGTACTTTCACATAAAATCGGTATCACCATTCGAAAGAACAGCTCAAAATACGTCGGATATGATCGTTTTAAAATTTTTTCAAACCTTTTTTCAAAAAGCCTTGAAAAAGATGTTGAATATTCAGGGTTTTGGTCGTTAATGGGTTAATTCAATTAATAATGATGTAAAATCCACCAAATTTAATTTATCAAATTTTTTAGTTTATTATAAGTCAAACCGCTTTAACTGAAATATTGTATGCTCTAAAAGAATTTGCACGACTTTAAGTAATGAAAATGCCTTAAAAGGCAATACAAGTAGTCAGAAGGGATGTCCCTCCACCTCTCGTCTCGGGCCAGATTATAATTCAGCGTTTATTTATTATTTTTATTTTTATTTTTTATGTCGGCGAGCAACGAAATCTTTTAGCATCAACAAACACTAAAAGACATCGCTTCAACCGCCAGGATTCGCCGCCCCGTCGCTAAGAGACTCTACGTGGATGCTGAACTACAAGATGCATAAGTTATGCGTTCTTTTTTCCATTTATTTCTCTCTCTCTCTCTCTCTCTCTCTCTCTTTCTCTTTCTCTCTGCGTACTAGCGGGTCATTGCTGATGCGTACTGTAGAGGGAATGGGCGCTCTGTTCCTCACTTTCTAGCAGAGGAGGAGAACAGCCAGCCTAATACTCGGGGCGCGGCTGTGGCTACCAAGTGACTGCAGCGGGGAGTTACTGGCTTTCTCAATGTGAAGTCCCTCAGAGCTCACATTGCGCAATTCCGTCAATTTCTTAGCAATAATCCGGCTTACCATCTTTTCGTTGCCAGGTCGTGGCTTGGCCCAGTCGTGGATGACAGACTTATACAGATCGATGGGTTTAGTGTTTTACGTCAGGATCGTAATGTGAATGGTGGTGGTGTTGCCCTTCATATTCGTAATGACTATAAAATTAAAATCCTTGCTAAATCCAATAGCACAAAACCTGGTAAGCCAGGTATTCCTGAATTCATCTTCTGTGAAGTTGAAAAGGGTAAAACGCCACCAATCCTAGTTGGTGTTATTTATGGACCTCCAAAAATAGCTTTCAATTGCGATCCTGACTTCCTCTGTTCTCTGAGAGACCTTTGTGGTAATTACAGCCTCAAGTTGATTATGGGTGATCTGAATGCAGATTTGTTATCGACGACTGGTGATTCTGAGTTCGTTCAGCGATTAGCTGAGGAACTCTCAGTTAAGATCATCCAGCACGGCTCGACACATCATACTGAGACTTCTCACACATGGATTGACTTAATATTTGTAGACGATAACGACACGGTGCTTGACTATGGGAATACTCTGGCCCTCTTTCGCAGCAAGCACAACATATTGATGTTAACATAGATTCACGTTGTATCTCGGGTTCTCGAGGTCCGCACTCCTGTGGATTAAATCGTATTTACAAGGCCGCACTCAGCTCATTTTATCTAAGGATGGTTGTTCCTCGAGGGTTGAGACCAATTTGGATGTACCACAGAGGTCGGTCCTCGGGCCTTTGCTCTTCAGTCTCCACATCAATGACTTTAAAGACCTTTTTGACCATGGGGCGGTCAAGCACATATTATATGCCGATGACCTCCAGATTTATCTGCAGACTCCTGCAGATGAAATTCTGGAGGGCATAGCTCGCCTGTCTGAAGCGGCAATATAGAAAATATTTTAATAATTTGTTTAAAATGGAATTGCCAGACGTTGATATGAGAAGCGGAGCGCTTGTGCCTTTTTCCGACGCCGTCGTGAGTCTCTGTATCACATTAGATAGTAAATTAACGTGGAAACCGCAGGTCGATTGTACAACTAAAAAAGTAAATAAAGCCCTTTACAGCAAGCGGTTTATAAGGGCATGTACCACCGAGACTTTACGCAGAAGTTTGGTTGAAGCCTTAGTCGTACCACAGCTAGACTATTGCACTGTAGTGTTGCTTGATGCGTCCGACGAGCAAAGAATACGGTTACAGAGACTGAGTAATACATGTGTGAGATACATATATGGTATTAAGAGGGACAAGCACGTCACCCCCTATAGAAAGCAGCTGGGCTGGTTGCGTGTTGATACTCGAAGGAATTATTTTGCTGCAATTATTATGTATAAAATCCTTCGATTACATGAACCTCAGTATTTGGTAGCTTTTTTTAGCAGGCATCAGCCCAGGGGCACTAGCAGGGGTTGCACAGGAATTTTCATTACCAAGGGTGCGCACGGAGACAGGAATGAGATCTTTCCAAGTTCAATGTGCGCGCCTTTGGAACTCTCTCCCGGGCTCTCTGCGCAACTTACCATCTTTGCGCAGATTTAAGACGGAGATCTTTCAACATCTGCTCGACCTTAGCCCTGCCGCGGGCCGCACCTGCGATTCCTTATGCGTTTAACTTAGTAACTTACACTACACGCTTGCGTCAGAACTGAAAATTTTCTGTATGTTAATTTATTATATTCTGTCCCATATACTTATTTTTAGAAAGTGTGAGTGTATTTATTGGCGTGAGTGAGTGTGTTATAGGATGAGTGAAATTTATAATCCAAAGAAAAATCAATATGTATTAACATGTACATTTTGTAAACTATTTACAAATAAACTTATATCTATCTATCTATCTCTCTCTGCTCTCTCTCTCTCTCTCTCTCTCTCTCTCTCTCTCTCTCTCTGCCTCTCAATTTTAAATGTTTTGTAAGATAGATATCGACTGTTTTGTAATTTTGTTTATTTGTATTTTTAATCTAAGACGTTCTGTGATATTACTTTTAAGGTTCGAGACATATTTTAAGACTGATTTTTGACACTGATCAAGTCATTATGCCTGTGATATCATAGAAAGACTGAATGCAATTTCCTATAAGACTGATAAAGCGTATTATTGTAAAAGTTTATCATTTGAAATGTATTGTTATATTCGATTATATCATTTTTGTATACATATACAAATAAAAGAATATCTATCTAACTATCTCTCTCTCTGCTCCGCCATAAGCTGCATAATCATATTTTCTGAATTACACCCACACAGGGGACAATCAGATGGGTTTTCTTTATGTCAACTTATTTTGTTTCGTCCACTATACGTCGTTTTTAAAGTGTGAGTGTATTTATCGGTATGAGAGTGTGTATGAATGGGACGAGTAAATGTGACTTGTATTGTATAAATTTTATTTTTTTAATTCATTACTAATAGGTATAGACTGTTTTTGGAAATTTTGTTTATTTGTTTTTTAATATAAGACGCGCTTTGATACTGCATATAGGATTGAGCAATATTTCAAGACTGATTATTTGTATTTATATTTTTATTTTTATTTTTTACTTTTTACTTTTTTTTTTATTTTTATTTTTTACTTTTTTTTTATTTTTTACTTTTTTTTTTATTTTTATTTTTATATTTATACTAATTGATTAAGCACGCCTGTGATATCACAGCTAGACTGACAATGAGTCCAATGAGACTGATTTAAATCATGTACATATGAAGAAGTGTCAAGAAGTTATTTTTGTAAACGACTTACAAATAAATGTATCTCTCTCTCTCTCACTCTCTCGCATATCTCCCTTCTCGCATTTCGCACGCGAGTTCCTCAACGCCCACTATGCTGGCGTGAACGCGAGAGTTCCCCCTTTCACACCAGATGCTTTTGCCAAAATGCTCTAGCTCTTACCCTCAACCCCTCTAAGCGCTAAAGGAGAGACCATCGAACCTTTCAGCTTCACCACAGTGTCCCCCCGCGAGGTCTTGCGGGATTAGCTGGATATGAAAAGTTTTGCGGCCTATTGGATTTATCAAGTAATTTTCTAACAAAATCAGTGTGAATTTCGTATAGAAAAAGATACAATTGTAAAAGATGTTGCAAAAAAAAATTTCTTCTGCTGTACAAGAAAAGAAAGCAGCAACGTGCAAAGAAAAAAATTTAGAAGGTACATCAGTATTGACCGTATCAGGTAAAGGAATGTGGAAAAATGGAGGATTCTCTTCTTTGTATGGCGTGGCTTATTTCATCGTGTATTATACCGGAAAAGTCGTCGATATTTTTGTGAAATGCTTGTACGGTCACAGCTGCAAAACTTGGGAGACTAAACTTGATACTGCAGAGTATGAAGAGCGGCATGAAGTTCATGTAAATGAAAGACCTGGAGGTTGATTCAATTTTGGAGAGTTTCAGCATTCAAAAGAGAATCAAGTGAAGTATCGAAACTATTTTGGAAATGGCGACTCTAAGATGTACAGTGGTGTCGTGAATGCTAAACCTTATAGTAAAGATTTTTTCATTAATAAAAAAGAATGTTTAGGTCACGTGCAAAAGCGAATAGTAACCCGTATGCGTGATTTAGTAAATACTATAACTAAGACTGGAAAAAAAGTTCAAAGAGAAACTCTTTCTGGTAAAGGCAAGCTCACTACTAAATTGATTAAGGGGTCTACCCTAATTAGAATTATGAAAAAATCGATTTATTCTTTTTTACATTTTTCGAAAACATACATATCTAGAAGTATCCTCTTAAAATTTTATAAAGATCGGAGCAGTGTAACGGTACTTTTGTGCGACCTTTACTTTGCTACCTGCGCGAACTAATTCGCTCCACTCGGTCAGGTACCGCGCGCTCTTTTGTTTACCGAAGCAGCTGCTATCTATCGTCCCTATTTAAGTAGATGTATTTATGATCCCTTATTCTTTGAATGGAATTTTTCTGCTTGGCAGTTTTGGAGCAAATTTTACCTTACCTATACCGTTCTTTAACATCGGTATAGTTAGAAGCTCAGAAGTAGCAGCACCTCAATGCTCGTGATTTCTAAAATGGATAAGAAGAGCTCGCAACAAAAATCTTTCTGGCGACGTCCAGGTTCTAAACCGAAGAAGCGAAAGTTTCAAGGAAAACTTTCTCAAGACCATGAGGCAGATAAAAGTAACACTAGTGCGTCTGTTCAGAAACTCAAGAAGTCAAAAGATACAAGTTTTGATGTGCTCGTGGATCAAACAGCAGGATACAGTATTATTCAGTTTTTTATGGTTTTTACGGCGTGACAACAGTGTTTATCGTTCTCGAAATATGGGCAACGAGGTCTCGGTTTTAAAATTCTTCTTACGTGTGATTGTGAAGAAATGTATATTGATTCGTGTCCGCTAATATCGACTGGATACGAGATTAATCGACGTCTAGTGTATGTTATGCGATTAATTGGTATTGGATTGAGTAGCATCAACACGTTTTGTGGCCTGATGGAACTGAAAAATGGTATAAGCTCTTCCACTTATTATCATATTATTAACATAATTTCCATCGCTGTGCAAAGTGTGTTCGACCTAGCGATGTGCAAGGTTGTTAATGAAGAAAACGTTTGAATGGTGACGGCTCCTGGCAAAAGAGTATTTTCTTCTCTTATTGGCATGATCTCATTGATTTTTAAACATTCTAAAAAAATTGCGAACGTTATTGTTATCAAGCTACTGCAAAGGGTGTGAGGAGAAAACAGGAACAGAAGGCACGCCTGAATATCAAGTGTGGTATGAGAAGCACAAGGAACCCTGTTAAGCGAATCACTCAGGAAGTTCTGGCAAAATGGAGGTCGATGGTATATGCGAAATGTTTTGGCAATCCTTGGAAAAGTTTGCTATGCAATATGGTTTTTATATAGGAGACGGAGACTCTAAAACCTTCAAGTTCTTGCTCAGTACAAAACCTTATGGAGAAAACATTGTTGTGAAAAAGTTAGAATGTGTCTTACATGTTGCGAAAAGAATTTTTAAGCGTGCTAGTGACGCAAAGAAAATTCTCATGCAGACGAGAAAAGCTGCAAAGAAGGATGAGTAAAAATGATTTAAAAGCGTCTTAAATTGGATTAAGGGTATTACAGAATTGTAAGGATATTACAGCTCTGTTGGTAGTTTTAGCAGGTATAAGTGAAGTATAGTTCTTCAAACTATATAAATATATATATAATATGTAATTTATTTATTGTTAATCTGGGGGCAAGACTAATATAACCACAAACTGAAACGTTTCTCTGTAAAAATGAAATTTATTATATTATAAGGCTATCTACAGTTTTTCACTTACTTATAAGATAATTTACAAACCTGTAAAAATGAGAAACAACATTCAATGTTTATTGATTACAATCTTGTCTCTCACAGATTACAAATTATTTCTAACGATTTGCATTAACTTTTAATATTGCTCTAAGCATGATAGTTACTTTCTAATCTGCTTAATCACCTTCTCCTATCACATGTTATAGACGCACATCCTGCATGTTATGTTTACTTTTACTCTACCTTACCTACTCGACTAACGCGGTAGAATTCAAATGTATAAGAAGTATACTTCTTATATCGCCCCCCCCCCCCCCACTTGGGAGAGAGAAACATCTTCAGGAACCTGTTCCGTGTCGCCTTCTAATGGAGTTAGCTTTGAGTAGTGAAAAATGTTAGACTCTTCTTTCTTGTACCCAGTGTTTACTTTGAACATCGTCTCAGAGATCTTTTCTAATATTTTATATGGTCCTATTCTTAACTTATCTAATTTTTTTCTGTTGAGACGGTTTCTGTTTTCTACATATACCATTTTACCAGTTTGGAAAACATGATCTTTTCTATTTCTGTTGTATACTTTTTTATTATACTCATGGTATTTTATGCTGTCTTTTAAATTTGTGAGTTGTTGATTTGTAGTTAGTTCTTTTGGTAAAAGGGTAGTTATAGTACCATCCATCAAATATTTCGGGCTAAATTTTGTCACTGTGTGCACCGTTTCATTGTACTTTTGTACGCATTCCTGCGCTATGGTCGTCCAAGCTTTTTTGTCTTTAGTTTCATTCACTTTACATCTTATTTTATTCATTAAGGTCTGGTTCAACCGTTCATTTAAGCCGTTAGAAAAAGGTGCATTCACAGCTGTGAAAATTAGCTGGATGTTTTTGTTCTTTAAATATTCTTTAAATTCATAAGAATTTATTCCTGGATATTGGTCGACTAAGATTTGTTCTATTTGTCATTATCTGCTACTTTTTTTACCAATTTTATGAAATCACTAGCTGATTGAGTTTTTGAAGTTATAATTTGTGCAAACCTAGTAAAATGATCTACTAACAGATGCATATATTTTTTTGTTGACCTTGAGCCTCCGAAACCTCCTATCGTATCAATTGACATTATTTCATAAGGTTCTTTTGCTGGACCCAATTGTGATAACAATCCATATTTATATTGGCCTTTTGATTTATTTTGTATACAAATTTCACATTTTCTACATGTATCTTTGATGTTTTCTAAAAGATTTTTGGCTGTGTAATATTTTTTTATCATGCTGGTCATTTGACTTATTGCAATGTGATTGAACTCTTTATGTACATTTATTATTAGTGTCTTGCTAAATTCTTCTGACAATATAATTTTCCCTTTTTTCAAATATAAATTATATTCATTGCTCATCGCCTTTTGAATTTTTAATTCCTTATTTTTGTCTTGGTCTTTCTTGATACTTTCTAGACTTATTATATTTACTGTTTTCAGAATATCTTCTTCATTTTCATCAGGTTCCAGTACTGGGTTCCTGCTTAAACAGTCCGCTTCTATATTGAATTTTCCTGGATTATATATCACCTTAAAGTCGAATTGAGTCATATAATAAGTCAAGTCACCCAGTTCTTCATCTGGTCTAGCTTTTATGTTTAAGTTCTTCAAAGGTTTGTGATCCGAATACACTTCAAAAGATCTACCAATCAACCAGTATTGCCGAAATTTAATAGCTTCTTTAATAGCTAATGCCTCTAACAAGTAAGTATATTGCTTTCTTTTTACTTTGTGCACTTGTTAATTTTTTTGAAAAATATGCTACTGGTTTTTCGTTACCGTCTGATTGAGGTTGTTTTAATACTGCTCCCAATCCTACAATACTTCCATCAGTATAAATTTTGATTGGTAATTTCGGATCATAAATAGTTAAATCGGCGTTTTACATAAATAATTTTTGAAATAATTGAATGCTTTTTGGCATTCTTGTGACCATATAAATTTTTGGTTCTTTCTAAGTAATTTATGTAGTGGTTCTAAAATAGTTGCAATTCTCGGCACATATTCATGATAGAAATTAATTTTACCTAAGAATTAGCGAATGTTTTTTTGTGTCGTTGGTGTCGGGAAGTCTATTATTGACTTTAGATTATCTGTCATAGGTTTTACTGTATTGTGGCCTATTATGTGACCTAAGTAATCTACTGTGTCTGTTACAAAAAAACATTTTAATAATTTCAACTTGAAACCTTCTTTTGTTATAGCATCTAATAATTTTTTTAGATGATCTAAATGTGCTTCCAACGTTTTTGAAAATATCAATATATCATCAATGAAGTTTACTGTGAAATTTGTCAATTTATATTTTCTGATTATATTACTTAGAATTCTTTGGAATGTTGCTGGTGATGTTTTCATTCCAAAAGGCAGACATGTCCATTGGTAATGACCATCTGGTGTAATAAAACCTGTTTTACTTCTGTCTTCTATTCTTAGTGGAATTGACCAGAAGGCAGAATTAATATCTAATTTTGAAAAAAATTGGTAATTTCTAGTTTTTGTTATTAAATCTTCAATTCTTGGGAATGGTTATAACTGTGGTATTATTATTTTGTTTAATTCTCTAAGGTCTATACACAGTCTTGACCTCTTATTTTCATCCTTCTTAAATGCAAGCGTCACAGGTGCTGCAAAAGGGCTATAAGATTCTTCTATCAAGTTCCTCTTTAACAGTTCTGCTATTTGTTGCTCTATTTCTTTTTTATCTTCCATTGTACACTTGTATGGTCGCTTGCTGCAATATTTATCTATTGTCAGATCAATTCTAGCTTCATATTCTTGTACAGTTCCAATGTCAAATTTATCTTTAACAAATATGTGTTTATATTTGTTTTCTAGGTTATTAATTGATTTTCTGTTTTCTACACTTAAGTGATCTGTAATTGCTTTAAAATTATTGGTATCAATGCATTCATTAAAATTTATTTCATGGATACTTTCTTCATTTTCATTTTTTTTTATCTCTTTTTTTTATCTGTTATATTTGCCTTTTTAGGATTATCTTTTTTGCAATTATTATTGTCACTATTAGATTCTTTTCTTTTTTGTGTTATACACAGATTTTCATCCTGAGATAAATGAAATTGTTTTATTAGATCTAGTCCAATAAGAAAATCAGACTTAAAATTTTCATTGTCTATTACAAAGACATCAACATCTTTTTCTATGTTGAAAATTCTAACTTTTGATTTTATTAAGTGTTTAGTGTCATTCACACCATTGATTGTTCTTAATTTTGCTTTTCTATAATCAGATTTGTTTACTTTTAATTTTAGTGTTTTTGCATTAATGAGTGATACATTTGATCCTGTATCATATACTCCATTTATAACAAATTCTTTATTTATTGTAACTTTTAATTCAATCAATGGTGTGTATACTAGTTTTTTGGATCTTGTTCTTCTGTTTCTATATCTATTAAAGAATTGTTTATTTCTTTCTCTTTTTTATATTTTTCCTGTGTGTCTTTATACCAACAACTTTCTACTGGATGAAAACGAACTTTGTCTAGTTTTTCTTTACATATTGTGCAAGGTGTTTTTACTTTT
>UELU01141349.1:0-23252 GCA_900490025.1 Megastigmus dorsalis
CCCCCCCACCCCCCTCCCCATCCTTCTGTCATTCGCTGATGATCTAATAACATTGTAAATATCCTGACGGCTTAGCCTCGCCGCCCGCGCGCTGCATCGCCGGCGTCGGCCCTCGAGTACAATGTGGCGCCGCGCGAGAGCCGCGCGCGAACTCGACTATGAAAATCAATTTTCTAAATCGATGGACAGTGTGATTAAAGAGGGACCTTTCGTGACTGTCAGAGTAAGTGAATTTTTTGCTATAAAGCGTATACTTTCTAAATTATTACGTATAAAAACAAGAATTTACACGTATACCATTCGAGAAATTGTATGTTTAAGAAAATATTGATGAATGTCATAATAATGATGAATTTGATTCGCGTATCGTTTGCCATAGCCTCTGCATCAGTTATAGGCACGCTGTAATGCTATGAACAATCAGCGGATCGCGACGGTCCTGCCATGCGTATACGCTTCGTCATATTTTTTCCGGCACGTATTTTTTATTTATTTAATTCGATAATACGAAATAATGCTTTCATTTGGACGCAAACGTAGTATTTTCGACTAAGATTCTGAAAATTAAATACTTGAAGATTACAAAGAATCTTTTTTGCTTAAAATTATTGCCTCGAATTATCTAAATTTGTTTCTTATTCGAATTATCTTAACCTCATAAGAATGTTGATAAATAGTGTATTTTATAAAATTCAATATTTTACTGAAATTAGCGGAAACGTATACTGATTTTTTTTTTAATAATAACTAAACACTTCAAGAGTGTAATCATTTAATTATGGCTGAAAAATTTTTTGTTTTATTTTGTAAAAACCCTCACGTAAGCCACAGTTTTGGAATTAATTCATAATACGAATTTGAAGGTTTTGATTTTGAATTAGTAGGTAGACGATGCCAAGTCTATTGTAATTTAAAAAAATTCCAGTAATTGTGTAAAGATTACAGAACTTTTTTACAATCGAATAATATTAGATTTTCGAAAAAAAAAAGTTACTACATTACCGTCGAATATTTTCAGGAAGACTACCTATTTGAAAAGAGCTCGTGGCTTCGGTCGAGAAAATCGCTAACGAGCTTTCTTTCTATATTATTCCCGGGGTTGGGTTAATCAATGGAATTTTCGAAACGACTCCCAAGCTATCGCTCATTAACTATAATATTTGCTCCATTAAACTTTCTGATGGCTTCCAAGTGAAATATTTACACAGCGACAGCAAGAGGCTTTGGTTAATTGAAAAATTCTAACTAGCGAGAACCATTTACTCGATTTCTCGAAACACTGAAATCCAAAGAAGAGAATCAGTTCCGATCATTTAGCCTGAATTATTCCCAACGTCTTGATCTACATTTCTTACATAGCCCATCAAGCGCCCAGTGAGACTCGGTTTTATCTACAGCGCCAAGTGAATTAGCAGATCCGCGCGACTTTATTTTCGTGCGCTGTATTTTGAGAATTGGGTTAGATGTAGCAGGTCACCGACATGAGAGACCGACAGGCGACGATCTATTATTCAAGCCTTGGTCGGCACGCCTGCATCCCGCAAACATGTCACACAGCTTCCAGCTTGACAATCGAAAACGGGGCTCGAATGAAAACACATGGTTCTGCCGCCGCTGCTACTGCTACCGTAGCCGCAGTCTTGCAAAACTAAATTGGATCCCATAAAGGCAATGAATTTTAATGAATATTTATCAGCTGCTATTAATGATTCTATGATGATAATTATAGGATATTCGATGCTTTGATCATCACTTGTTTTTATTATTTCAAAAATTTTAATTAAGCTGTCATGTTCTCAACCTCCTAGACTTGATCGGTTGTTATGTATTTTTACAACAATTTTGTTTATTTATGGTATCCGCGTTTATAAAATCTTTAAAAAGTCATAAAAGTAAAAAAAAAGACTGTCATACTTTTATTTATTTGATGCTGGTCTATAAATAAATCCTTTAGTGTATTTAACGAATACAAACACATTTGCGCTGTCGCATAGGTAAGATATGAGAGCCGTGTATTTTGGACGAGTTCACTCTTCCTTATGCGCAGGAGAGTTAAGTAATTTACAAACTGTGGTTTTTTGAATAACGCAGATAAGCTTGAATTCATAGTCGAGTTTATAAATTCCAAATGGTATAAATTTATAGCATCCACAGTTTTGTCATCATTAAAAAAATTGTACAGATATATATATATATATATATATATTATAATAGGAAAAGTTCAAAACCTATAAAACTTGTATAATCTTTAGTATGTAAAAAGACTTGAATATTAATACATAATTTGAATTTTTCCCTCCCCTCAATTAATTAATACATCAAAGTAGAAGCCAACGAATATAGCAAGGGACTGCAGATTTGGAATCAACTGCTTTTAATTTTAGCGTCAAGTATGGTATTCAGCTTTTATTTAATATTCTTTTACGCTTTAAATAATAACCGAGGTTTTGAAGGTTTATTCAAAATATAGCACTTTATCGTCAACATTGTTATGGGGTCCTCTTATCAAGAAAAAATGTAACTCAACTATTAAAAAAGAAATAAAATGTTTTGACAAGATTATCAATAAATGTTTCTAAATATTATATATGTTGAAAGAGCGTATTTCAAAATAACTTTTTCATGTCGTTTTAGCAGATTTGACTAATGTCAGATTGCACTAAAAGCAAAGTCGCATTGAAATAAATAAATAAAATACTTTGGAAACTAGAAATAAAAATACGACCATTTTTTTCAATGCAATAATTTTAAATTATGAGAGTTGCGCATATAATGTACTTAAAAGTGTGATATGAATATTTATTTGTCTTTCATAAAACTGGTTAAACCCCAATTTCCCCGAAAGCATTTGTGTTTAAAAAAGTTTCACACACCTTCCTACGTTCTACTTTTCATTTGAGCATGTCAAATTCAATACATTTATATAGCTTTCAGGAAAATTTATTGATCATTAGGTTGAAAGCTTCTTTTTCAGAGCAATAAAATTTACTTTTTTTTCTTTGACGGTATTTTCACTTGCGATTCACTTGTAATAAAATTTTATTTTAATTATAAATGACGAATGGGAAACTGATGATTTTTAACAAAATGATTCAGGATAAAGCCATACATTTTCGCGGGAAATATAAGCTTTCGAAAATTCGTTCAACTTCTGATATTTCCATTATTTCAATTTTAGCAAAACCGATTTAGTTGGTGAATATATTCTAAATGAGCATGACACATGCACGTTAGATATTCGACTCGATAGGAAATGACCTAGAAAGTTCCGAGAGAGAGAAAGCGCCCAGGCCACTAATAAAACTAACGCCTCGGGAAGTAGAAAAACTCTAGTCACTCAAGAGCCTCGATTATCGGCGACTGTGCTAAATCGCTCGGTAACTGATGTTCCTATTTTGATTAAAAAAAAGAAAAAAACGGCGCTGCAAAAAAAGCCGTCGACGGGTAAAAGAGAGGAGCATCGCAAAGGAGAGTAAGGGGTCCCGAGAAAAAGCGTCCGCGCAAAAGTGTGTGAGATCGAGAGCGAGAGCGAGTGAGAGAGAGAGAGAGAGAGAGAGAGAGAGAGAGAGAGAGAAAGAGAGAGAGAGAGAAAAGAGGGAGTATTGTCGCGACTAGTTGTGCAGAAAATTGACGTCCGCCTTCGTTCGTTCGCCGGAGCGTCAAGGGAGCGAGAATTGAGCAAAAAAGCCGAGACGGAAGGGCGAGGACGAGGACGAGGACTAAGAGGAAGAAGAAGAAGCCTCTTGGAAGACTCTTCGCGCGAGGCGCGCGATTCTTTTTGCAACCAATTTGGCGAGCTCCGAGCGCGCCGGGCGTTTTTGTCGTACGCTAGTGCCGCGCACCTCGGCTTCCTCGGGCCGAATGAAACTTTGCGTGACGCGGCCCGAGCGTGAAGATGAATACCTGCTGCGCCATAATTGGAGGGGCGCCGGTAACCCCGACCTAACGGATTGTGAGAAAAGAAGCGATGGAATTATTTTTCTCTCTCTCCCTCTCTCTCTCTCTCTTTTCATCTAACGGAGATTAATTAATCTTTCTGCTGAGAAAACATTGGATTGGGCCCAAATTGATATTTATTTCCGCGTTGTGAGTCATATTTGTATAGTTCGATGCATAATATTATTTAGTAGCTTTGTAACAGCTGCTTTATTTAAAAGCTATTGAAGGAAGATGCCGAATTCGTGAACACCTACTCCTTAATTTACTTAAAAATACATTATTGAATGAATTCAAGTCCGTAATGCTTTAAATTTTAAACGATTTTACGGACTGTTAATACTCTTGTTTTCCTGATTTCATTTTTTTTAATCACGACTCTTGTGCATCTTTTCTATTTCTTTTTTTATTTTTGTGCATCTAATTTTTAATGAAAAGAGAACTTCTATCTTTGTATAAAGTACTATCAATTGGATTAGATTTATGTATTATTCGTTAGAAAATAATCTAATTTATTGATCATATCAGTACATAAATGAATTTCTAATAATAGTCCATTCATTCTTGTAATACAATTATACTGTTGTATGTAAGGTTCATGACACAGTACCTAGTCGATCCAACACGAATGAATGATGTGTATAATAATATATCTAATAATACATGCGAGGATACATGTTTTTAAAAAAAATTCTTATCGCTCGCAGATTTTCACAGCAAATACGCGTATCACGTTGAATTTGAAATATAAAATATTTTGTACAGCGCCTTAAAAATTTGCACGTAGATTCGAAATTATTTTTTCTCTTCATTACCAAAATTATGATACTTTACACTGGATCTTGTGCTACTACGGAGACTCAGTTGGTACTGGTAGTCTCCACATTCAATAGCATAGTATTACAAACCATAAATTGCAGCGCGGAAAGACTTTATCATATTAATCCAAAAAGGGGCTGAGCCTTCAGTCGGAACGACGAAACAAAGCGCAAAAAAGAAACGAAAAAAGCGCACGCACAGAAAAAAGGAAAGAAGCATCACAGAGCCATAATTTTTTTAATCTCTTTGTGCAGCGCTTTTCCGCGCGAATTACGAGTGACGTATTTCGCCGTGGCTCGTAAACGCGTCTGTCTTCCGCCTCCCCCTCCCCCTCCCTCGTTGTCTCTTTCTCTCCCTTTCTCTCATTCGCTCGGACGCAGTACTAGGAGGAGTAGTAACGGCCAGCGTGCGGTCAGACGCGCTCACTGGTCACAGAAACTGAAACTTACGAGGCGCTACGTGTGGCGGTGGCCGTGATTTTCGCGCGAGAACCGCGCGCGTCGCGTTTACGGCGCTGAGGTGTATTGTTAACCCCTCAAAGCTTCATCGCGTGCCCCACTATAGCCGCTAGCACCAATCACTGCCGCGACACCGAGATGATCGATATTTTTTACAGATTTCAAACGCTTGGATTTTGGGTGCTCAACCTTCCTGGTTCCAAGATATACTTGAAATTGGTTGATTTTTTTTATCAAAACAACAATTACGCAACTCGGTTATTCACATTACTATTTATTTATAATAAGTAACTAAATTATGACGATCATTAGTCCAAAGTTATTGATCACTTAATTATTTTGTTTGAAATATATCACTAAATTGCAAAAAATACGAAATACTAAAATGTTTAATTATTTATTTAAACTGTTGATAAGTACAGTTAGAAAATTTTTGTGTTCGCCCTTTTAAATTATACTATTATTAATTTAAAATCATTTTATATGGTGTGATGAAAACATTCCGAAATATGTGTTTTCATCTCAATTTTTATAATGACTTAACACTTTCACAATAAAAGTTATATTTAAAATAAAAATAACACAATCTTCGACTTATATCAGTACCTAACATTAAACGAATGGGCTATTTTTTATTAATCTTTCACGACATATGTTTCACATTTTCACGAAATGGGTTTAATATCGTAGCGTCTGTGCAATATCTCAAAAATATAACATTCATCTTTTTCAAGAAACCAACTTTAAAGGAAGCCATTTCCCCGCAAAACGAAATGCACTTACGAAACTTTGATATTACACTGCGGTCTTTTAAAATCATTTCACCAACCTTCCTACATTCCGTTTATGGGATTTCGCCGTACCGCTAAAATTATTTTTCTTGGATAATTAAGAAATCTTTCAATTATTCGGATGTTGCACAGAGTACACGACTCGATGATGAAAGATAAAGAATCCGCGAACAAAGACGCGGAAATACTTGCCGTAGATGAAAAAAAAAAAGTAGAAAATAAAATTCTAAGCGAAAAGCAGAAAGAAATCGAATTTAACGTCAAAAGAAGTGAAACGAAGGAAATGTAAATAGTAACTGGGGGGAATGCAGATATGACAGAGATGAAAGACAGTAGACAAAGGTCTGAGTACCGAACGAAAACAAGGAGTAATGTGAAAAAAGCTGCAGAAAGACAAAAAAACACAGTGAAGTGGTGGCACAAAGAATTCGTGACAAAGAAAGTAATAGATAAATCATTCAGCTGCCCTTTGAATGTGCAAAATAATTATTGCTCTAATTTCTGTTATAACAACACTTATTTATTATTGTAAGCTTAGAATATTCCAATATTTGTGAATCAAGTTCAAAATATATTCTCAGATTTGATTGACTAATATAATGATTAAATCTAATAAGAATTTTATATATTTCAGTAGTAATGCACGAAATATTTTAAGAAGATAATTTTCTATCATACTTATAGTTGTAGATGATCGTAACTAACAAATTTTGTTTTTATTAGGGAATTCTCAAAAAATTATAATAACAACAATTCAGTACGTATAAATAATAATTATAGTTAAGAACAACGCAAGAAAAAGCAATAGCCATGTTTAAAAGCATCTCCAAAATAAAACCTCTCAACATTTGCATCCCCAAAAGCAAGCATATCACCCAACAATAAAGAGCTCATTCGTCGAGCAAACATTCAAATGCCATTCACGCCTCGCTCACGCCAAACCCTCGTACCCCTTCTCCGTAGCCGGGTAAGGGAAACTGCGCGCTCCGGAAGCCGACCCCCCCCCCTCCCGTGTCCAGTGTCCATCTTAAACTGACCATCGTCAAACTATGTAGCCCGACACAAGAGGAGTCCAAAATCGCGAGCCAAACATAGAGAGACACAAGGAACACAGAAGCGGCTACGTACGAGTAGACACAGAGCGAGCTGCTATACCTGACGTATAACGAAAGAGCGAGGGAGAGAGAGAGAGAGAGAGAGAGAGAGAGACTGTGGGATTGGCAGTAGAAAGGGTGAGAGGGAGGATATACGCGAGAGATGAAACGGCGAGGCGGCAGCAGCACCGCCGCGGCCAGACTCATGCATATGCCACAATCTCATTTGACTGCATAATCGCGCGTCGGATAGGAAGGGGGATGAGGTACGAAACCTCGCGGGACGTATCTCACAGTGTCAACAAGTTACACATTTTTTTCCCCGCTCCCCTACCCATCCGCGCCGACCCATTGTTTCCTACGAGAGGGCTAATTTACCCCCGCTAATTCAGTGTCTGTGTTTGTGCGCCCCTTTTTTCAGGGGTGGGGGGTTCTGAGCCTTTGCTTTGATCAATTATAGAGCTCGGGCAGGGTATTTTAAAAAATAAAATGCATTGCCCCCGCTCGGCAATTACGACTTCTTTTGTGCCCTGCGTACGAGAGGCGAATGCAGGCTAGATGCTAATTAAAAGTGGATGCGGGAGACGTCTATATGCCGCGTTTATTATAATTACACACAGTGCAACAGATCTTTCCGTCTGGACGTAATTGTGCCGCTGTTCGAACACAGCTGAGAAACTGAAATACGACCTGGAACTAAGCAATGCGGTTTTGTTTTGGTTTCTGTTCAATAACTTGAACTGCATCGCTTGAGTTGCCATGACAAAATTATTGGAGCCTGGCTTTAAACTACAGATATATTAGTAATTCTTATATTATACTATCCTGCAACTGGCAGCCTGTTATTATAATGAAATATAGATAGGATAAATGCCCCACATAATAAGTCTGTCCCGATCTGTATACTTTTATCTCATAAACTTTCATAAAAAGAATAAATAAAATTAATTAAATAGTTTGTTTTTAATAAAACTAAAGTTATAATTTCTCAGCGACGTTGTAAAGTAATTCATTTTAAACCTTTGTGAGTAGTATTTCCAGGTCTCACTTCTGAGAAAATACTATTCTCTTAAAAGTGAGCATTGAAAACACTAGGCATTCTATTTTGACTTAGTTCACACCTTGCACTCTAGATAGTAGGCAAGATTTCGTCTGCACTAGAACATTTATCACGTTCAGTTTATACGGAGAGCACTTTCAATTCAGGGAGTTATAGTCGCTTTAGTTAAGAACACGTCAGTCAAAATTTCAAGAACATTATCTTTGTTGTTCATATTACCAACGTGTTCAATGACTGCATCATAGGCTTTCTCTGTCTTTGTTTTACTATCATCATCTGAATAATTCCTCCTGCGTAGGTTTTAAAGATGTCTGTAATAAAACAGCTGATCACCTCCCACAAGGAAGGGAATGCCGAAATCAAGTATCGACACACTTCGTAAATCCAAACGGATCTAAAGCTTTCGCGATAAAGTGCGGAATTATAAATCGACGGGGAGCAAACCGGTGATTAAACACAGCGCCAAAGGGTGAGAATAAGAGGCAGGAAATATAAAAGTTCAGTGCAGGAATCCCAAAAGAATGCGTGCAACAAAGAGTAAACGGGTAGCTTATAGGAAGGAAGGCAGCTTGCAGACAGTAGAGAGAGAGAGAGAGAGGGGGAGAGAGAGAGAGAGAGGGAGAGAGAGAGAGAGAGAGAGAGAGAAAGTGACAGAGTGAGGGAAAGAAAAAAGGGTCGCAGAGCGGTTTCATTACAGTGATGTATCATTACGTCATGCGCCTTTGCACCTTGCGCCTTTAAAGTGGATCTCTTTATCATACCTTTTCCCCTTTGCACCACAATCTCGTTCTATCTTCTCTCTCTCCACCTCTCAAGATAAAATACTTGTTATAATACATTTAAATACTTTTTCGTTCATAATTATGGCTGAAAGTTTGTATCGTGAACTATGCCCCTGCAACGCTTTTGCACCTCAACTTATCAATTATGTCTGCGATATACGCTAGCAATTTTTTTCGCTACCTGATTTTAAAAGTTCACGGTTCTTGTACTATAGCTAAGTGCTTTTTAATTCCTTTTATATTACAGTCAAAGCAATTACTTAATACAGATATTTTTTGCGAAAAAACTCTTTTATGCGTATGATTGAAAAGCTCTTAAGCCATATGTCATTTACTTAACAGTATTACCATTTATCTAAAAACTAACTGATGTTTTAATGTATTTCGATGCCGAAAAAGACTGGTTTAAAAGCCAAAATTGTTAGTACCATATAAACTCTAAGCAAAAATATCCTTTTGAAGTTTGTACTTTGACGTCCTGTTCACTTTTTCAATTTATTTAAATGTTATTTTGTACTATACATCTACTATGATTTTCTTTTATATTCACGTCTCTGCTGATAGGGGTTTCTTTAAATAATATAATAATTAAAATAACATATTAAAATCAAAAATTAAAATAAAATTTCTTTCTGTCTTCCTTTTAATGCAAAATCAAGGAATTAACGAATATAATAAAAAATGCAATATTTTAAATAAAAAGTCAAACCCGGGTAATAGGAAATGGAAACAACGAAAACGAATAACGAAAGGGAAGGCTAAAAGGCAAGTGCTTTAAAAATGAATAAATCAAAACCGCGCATAATCTCGCACAAGCTTTTTTTACGTCTTATTATTTTATCTATTTGAAATTTTAGTAATAATCGGACAATATATATATTTTTTATTTTGATACTATGTTTTAATCTTTATTAAAATTTATCGCTAAGAGTAAAATAGAATCGGAATACTGTTCGTAAGCGATATTATGTAGGCATGTCGTCACAGTGCAAACATCTGTGTAAATTCTCGATCCGCAAAGCTGTGCATGTCGCTTTAAAAAACTTCAATTTTGCTCAAAACAAAGAAACTTATAGCACTTCTGAGGCCATCATCAAACTGAGTCAAATTAAAAGCCGTTTTCTTTAAATTCAAAGAGATAAAAAAAGTATATAGTTGAGGCTTGAAATTACGCGTGCAAACAACGAAGCGTCTCACACTACAACTCGCAGAAAAGGCCTAAAAAATGCAAGCGTCAATTTGGTGCATCACCCTATCTCTCTCTTTCTCTCTCCACTTCTCGGGCTGTCAAGTAGTCGCGAGGCCGCCGCTGTTACGCCGGCGACTGTTATCTTATACACGTGTGCTCTTGCTTGCCGTGGTGGCCCGACTTAGTAATTCATGGGCTCTCGCTTATGAGGAACCAGAGACTGCACTTCTCCGGCGGCTCCGAGAGGAGAGCACATCGGAGCGATCGGGCTTTCTCATTTGCAAACCTGTCTCCGAGCGAATCCTGAGAGAGGAACAGAGTGAGTCAGAGAGAGAGAGAGAGAGAGACTCATGCCGCGATATACCCAGAATGGATTTGTCTCTACATCTGGACGTATTCAAGTTTTCACTGCTGACGAGTTAAGTGGATATTCTGTGCATTATCGCATGCTTCTTCCGCCTTTTTTTATACAGACGTCTCTTGTTATAAAGTCTAATATTTTAGACAACCACAAAATATCTTATACTAAACTGGTACTTTTGTATTCCGTCCATATTCATAACGATTACAACATACACTCTGAGCCAGACGATGAAAATGCATACCTTTCTAAAGCTGCTCATTAAAATCTGTATCCAGAGAACGTCTTAATCAAAAGCATCCAGCGACCCTTAACGACATACCAAATCACATCTCAGATATGAAAAGTGCCATCTCAAGGCCCGCAAGAGCGCAAGAAAGGCAAAACTTCATTGCTAAAAACGACACTCGTTATCATTCACAGGGGGCAAAAGTTCCGAGTCCTTGAAAGCCTCTGGACAGTGCAGTAGCGAAAGCAATCGGGGTAGGGTGGGGGGTAGGGCAGTAACCGGTCCCCCGCGAGTCTCCGCGAACTTTTAATCACGATTCATCAATGCCGGGGCCTCGTGGAACTTGCCACCGGATATACCATTTTCGCGTAGAGCGGGAGATGGGAGAGAGAGAGGCAGAATACAAGCCCGAGCTAATTAGTTAGTTGCCGGCCGCGTTCCGCATTAGTCCCCACAGCGTCTTCATACATGGTCATAAGGGCCAAATATCTTGGCTTTGCTATTCCAGTCCGCTTTGACCTCGCAAGCTATATATCCGGCCAAACTCGTCGAAACTTAGCTAAGCGAGAGTGCGAGAAAGGACTTTCGGATCTTGCCGTAGTATTATCCAGAGGCTCGCTGGCTCTCCTCTAAACTGCTCTCCAGTCGACTACCGCGCTGGAATGTTTCAGTAGCTCTTCATCTTCTCTCTCTCTCTCTCTCTCTCTCTCTCTCTCTCTCTCTCTCTCTGTTTCTCCATGTGGATGTTTCTCGGAAATATTATTAATTTGAGTATGTGCAGCGTGTGTAGGGATCCCTAATTTAGCGTGAGGTTCAGAGAAACAATTGATTAGTGCAAAGCTTCGTATTAAGGACGTTCAAAGAACTATTCTGTGATCTTTCATACTTATTTTACCGAAATAAAAAAAATTAAGGGGAAGTCTGAGCCAAAAATTATTGTTACCTAATCTCACGAAATTTTTTCAGTATTCTGAATAGATTTTACAAAATAACACATATTAATTGCAAATTGATTCCATTATACAGCTATCCTGAGTCGCAAATTAGAATCTGTCCCATGTAACTGGCTTATTAAAATTTAATAATTACAGGAAATACTTATAAAAATAAAAATCGTGAAAAAATAATGTTTTATTTGATCGATGAACCGAAATGAATGTATGAGCTTTAGTAGAAAATGTACCAATAAAAATAAATTGGATTTCGATACCAAGGCAAGTTTATGATAATTTTCTATGTGATTTATTATTACATTTTATACGTTTATTAATTTATTTTTATATAGTTATAATAATTATTAAATATACTTAAGGGTATGCCAGAGTCGTCTGTTTCATCGACAATAAGTTTTTCAAACTTTCTAATTTAGGGTAGACTGAAGTATTGGCGGTCACTTAACCTTTGGCTGCCATATCTGTTTATTTATAGAAATTTTATTTGATTCCAAAAGATTATTTTATTAGCTTACGGTATCTCCTATATACATATCTACTTATTTTTTACAAGATTTTTATTCACAAATTAGCGACTTGACATATCGCTGCAGAGAAATCCCACGTGTTTTACTGTAAATCCTGATTTATCTGCTTGCGTTAAAGCAGTCGTTCGTAATTAATCTGCATCATTATCAAAAATATCCAGATAAAACGCTCAACTGAACCATGAATTGGCTACCGATTCCCCTATATCAAGTTTATACGAAAGAAAGAAAAACTGTCACTGCCAAACAAGAACAAATGACAAAAGCCAATAGTGTCGGGTAGGGGAAACTCTTAAAAATCCAATGACCGCACCAATCACAGTCCCACAGCGACTCTGCCATTTCATACATTTTACACAGGAATTAAAGCGGTAGTTGAGAGAGAGAAAGAGAGAGAGAGAGAGGGAGAGAGTGTTGTACTAATTACCGAAAGAAAACGATTATTTATTACGATGACGCTGATCAGCGATGCAGGCCCTCGTTAATATTTATTCTGGCCGCTCGCAGGCGAACAAGAGGGAGAGAGAGAGAGAGAGAGAGAGAGAGAAAGAGAGAGAGAGGGAGAGAGGAAGAGAGACAGTAGTACTAATTACCGAAAGAAAACGATTATTTATTACGATGACGCTGATCAGCGATGCAGACGCTCGTTAATATTTATTCCGGCCGTGCGCAGGCGAACAAGGGAGAGTGAGATGGAGGGACAGTGAGATAGAGAGAGAGAGAGAGAGAGAGAGAGGGCGAGGGAGAGAGATGCAGTCTAACGATCTCCTGGCTGTATACCGGGGCGAAACGGCACGATATTGCTCTCGCTACACCAGCGTATTACTTATTCAGGCTAATCTAAGGACAGATACCTGGGGTATCGCTTGCCGCTTCAAGCTTCCCTCTTGATATATATATATATATAGACATATATACATGTGGGGGACTGTATATATGTATATGTACAACCAAGTGCGTGTCTGTGTGGGTATATAGATATAGACGTGTACCGGAGTGCCGAACATTAGCGTGCGCTTTGGCTGAATGAGGAACTTTACCAATCTGAGAAATTCATTTCTCGAGGTACATGTGTCTCGGAGTGCGTCCGCTTAATAGAAATCGTCCGATCTGACTAATGATGGGTAAGGTCAAAAAACCACATGGGGTTTGCCTGACTGGGTACATGCATTTACTTCATAAATAGTTAATGCAACAGTTGTAACCTAAAGGTGATCCATTAATTTGCTCGAGTGAAAATTTAATTTGGATTCGGAATAATTGAAGTGACGAATCGCGTGATGATTTACTAAGTCTTATACAATCTGGTATTCAAGATCAAGATTGGCTCATTTTTTTATTGCGGATTAGCTTCAACATTTTATTGACTTCATTAAAGAAATGACAATCTTACTTGTGTCATTTAATTTGTGCTTTCAAGAGCATGCACGCTAAATTACTTCGACGATTCTCTCATTCAACAAAAATAACTTCATCAAGTTCATTAAAATGTAGTACATTCATCAATGAACCTTAATTTACATTCTTCAGCTAGAAAATCCAATAATTAACCAGTAGGATTGCTCGTAACTGTTACATCTATCCGTAAATGTGACAAATCAAGCATCAATTCCGCCTAAACGAAAACGATTTTTACGCCACTCGAGGAATCAAAATAGAACAAAAAAAAAGAGTGCGCGAAAAATGGAAATACCGTGAAAATATAATTCTCGTTAAAAGGCAGGTTGGGAGGACGAGGTGGAAAGGGAGAGGTGGAGCTGGGAGGGTCAAGTGAAATTCATCAATCAAGGATTAATCGTGCAAGGGCACGTTTGAAGTATTGTCTGCGAAATTTACCATCAACCAGCAATAAATTCGAGTGTTCCACCCCTTCTTCATCGTACAACCCCCGTTCACCCCTGCTCGCACACAAGCACAATTACACGCACACGTTCCTATAAGCAACATGTACACAATCACACACACGCGGAGCAATGGGGGCATATCGAAGGGCAGGGGCGTGTGGGAAACAAGCGACGTAATAACAATACACGGTCAGTGACCATAAATTTAGCAGGGATTGGTCGAATGGGTTTATGTTGCCATTGGTATTCTCTTTGGGCTATAGCGTACGCCTAGTGTGTGGATGTGTGTGTGTACCTGCGTGTGTGTATGTGTATGCGAGCCCCTACGGTGCCCTTAAAGCGCCTGTGCATCCAAACCTTTCTCATGTGCCTCATTCTTACGCGCTCTCTATCTCACTCTCTCTCTCTCTCTCTCTCTCTGGCAAGCTTTAATCTTATGCAATCGCATAAATTCAATGGTTTGGCCGTGCGCGCTTCCCGAGCATCTGTCCGGTTTATTTTCGCCACTGTAATTCACTGGTGTATAGATGGCCGGCTAAGCGCCAGAGCCAGCGAGAAAAACAGCTGCTGCGGTGTACTGGGGGGACGCTTTTTTGTTTCGCTGCTGCTGCTGCTCTATGGGTTTCCATTGAAATCGATTTATCGAATTGCCTTAGGAGAATGTTTAAGTGCCACCGGTGATATTTCATTAGAAACTAGGATGATTTGCGGGGACAGTCTGAATGTCGTGATAGGATCATAGTATACATGTACACGTTTACAATAGCTCGATATAGAATCTGTATAAGACTCCGAGTTCAAAGATTTCTTCGAACGATATGTTACTAAATATAAAGTAAAATTTGCAAATTTCAAATTACCATTCATAGTATCGAAAAATAATATTCGTACCTTGAGCATAAAACTTTAACACCCTCTACGGTGTCATCCCAGATCCCGAGGACCGACTAAAGACCGATTACGCGTGGATGATCGGTCCCTTTACGAAAATCACTATTATATTTCTACATACACGGAACGGTTAAAGCATCTAAACTTTGAAATTTGTCATTAAATCATTAATTTATTACGTCTCGACCATCTCCAAGCTTTGGTTATTACATCTAAAATACTTCCAGCTGTCATTTACTTTGGTTCTGATAACCAAAGCTTGTGAAGGTTGGTATTTGTCCATATTATTTGGTTGCGACATCGAAATCTTTGGATGTCACAACCAAAGGGTTTTTTCCTTATTCAGTAAGGGCAATATACCGTCTCTAGTTCCTGTCCCTGTAGTGCATTTTGTCAGAAGCAGCTGAGCGACGAATACCTTCAATCAGGTATTAAATGATACATACTTCTCGTACTAGAAACGGCGTCCTAGTCTGCATAAAATACTCGATAAAAGAAAGCTAAAACACTATAAGGTCAGGTACTTCATATAATTTTGATTGGTAATTTTAATAAAGTTGCAATTACTAAGTAATTTTCAAAACAAAGAAGTCAAAGGAACTATTTTTTATCAATTCGGACTACCCGACTATGCAACGGTTGTAGTACACATTCACGACTTTCACTGATATGTCTAAATTTCACTTGACAGATCTATGTATATTTCCATATCAGGCCCAAACACTGATATATTTAAGAAAAGATTATTTTCAGGTACTTACAGGTTTTATATTACATTCAGGTATAGATCTGCCTAGTGAGCATATGCTGATCCATACAACACGGCATTGTATACCATGCAGATAATTATAGCTCAGGGGCCCTTCATTACTCCACAATAGCACTTAAAATATGAAATATCAATGAAAAAGTAATGGATAGCCTGCTTTCAGAAGACAAACTGTCGTTTATTATTCATGAAAATAAAGCTTTAAGCCCAATTAATTACAAATTATAATCGCAAACATTTAAAAGACACATCGCGATCAGTCGCACACTCGCTTGTGCATCATTATGAAAAACAAAAAAAAAACAAGAAAAGGAGGCGAAAAAAAGATGCATAATATATGCATTCAATGATTCACGAGTTTTATAAGGTCCGATAAAAATCGCGGAGAAACTATTAAAAGGCCAGACTTACAACATACTTAAGGCACGTTTTAGTGTCACGACTCACCCGGGGATATATTATCTCTAAAGCGAGCATTTTATTCCGCTATTAAAATATCCTGTTACACGCGTTATTTAACCCCCAAGTTTCTCCCTCTCAGCTCCGCGCGGTTAGATCCTAGAGAGAGAGAGAGAGAGAGAGAGAGAGAGGCAGAGAGAGTGAGAGGAGGTGGAAAAGGGGAGCAACTCGATCGCGTGCGCTGTCGCATACGTAGCTTGTAAAAGAAGTGAAAGGGCCCGACTACTCGATTTCGCGTCCAAATCCTATCGCTGCCGCTCCTCCTCGTGGCTATTCAATTCGTCTTTTGAGTGCTGCTGTTGCTGCTGCTTCTGCTGATGCTGCTGCTGCTCGCGGAGTACCGGCATATAGCCATTGCGGATTGTATTACAGAGACTCCGATTCAAGGAGGCTTGTGGCCAAATAATTTGTGAGAAATAAGCTCCTTTCACGAGGCGCACATTCAATTCATTTTAATTGATTCCTTCTTAACAGTTTCGACCATTTTTTTCTTTCCATGCGAGAAAATAAGAAAAACACTGCTTGCGCTTCATCTGCGCAATTAAAACTTTGTTACGAGCGAGGAGATTGTTGGATTGTCAGGCTACATCTATTCTCTCTCTCTTTCTCCCTCTCTTCATCGGCTGAGCTTTTCATCTTGTACGTTCGGCGGGTGAATTTAAAAGTTTCGTTTAAGTGTATTTAAGGAATTAAGATTGCGAACGAGTTTAATCGAGTGCTGGATTTCTTTCTTTTTTTAGCGATAAACCTCGCCTGGATGATGCCATTTACTAACTAAAAACTTTTATTCTGATAATTCTCCACGATTCGTAATAGCGACAATTATTGATTAATTATGAAATATTTTTGGTGCAATTACTGCGACTGCGCTGGAAAAAAGTCTATTACATCTTAATAAGTTCAATAAATTTTGAGGGATCGAAAAAAATCCTTCTTCAAAAGTTTGTGATTTTACTTCGATGATCCATTGCCTCAATAAGATCTAAGATTATCATCAATAATAATTAATATTTGTCCAAAAACTCATTTATCATCTAAAATATTTTTTTTTCAAGTATAAGTGTATGAAAGTAAACATTTTAAAGTGCAAAATTCGCATACTATCGCAGAGCACAACGTACGAGCCAGAGGAATTTTATAGCGTAACAGCCCCGAGTCGCGATGGAATTCCAAAAGGGCTCTCGCTACTCTCGCGCGCACAGTCTCCCTAGAAAATTCGGGATACAATTTTTCCCGGGCATTAATAAATTTGCGCGCGCGCGCAAGAGAGAGAGAGAGAGAGAGGTGTGCAGGCACCGGTGCGCTGTTGAGCCTAGTAATAGGAACAGTAAAAATTTCAAGCTGCTGCACTCGCACGGACGTGCGCCCAGACACACACTTGACCAGGTGATTAACGCGGTTAATTCGTTGCAATTTCGCCCAGGTCGCTGTATGGTGCAACGTCGCGCTCCGAGAGAAAGAGGGCACAAAAGTGAGAGAGAGAGAGTCACTGTAGACGTGACCTTCGAGCAGCGGCAGCAGCAGTGGAGGCGGTAGAGACTGGGGATCGCAGGATAGAGGACGTGTGCCAGCGTAAATAATTTACGGCTCGTAATTGTAATTCCGTGTGCTCGCGTAACTGAGCGTAATAACGTAGAAGGGGAGAGAGAGAGAGCGAGAGATCGGGCCGAAAGAGTCGATTCTACTCGCTGCTCTCTCTCTCTCTCTCTCTCTCTCTCTCTCTCTAGAGGTATATGCATCGTAATACTAGAGCGAAGAATTTTTCTTTTTTATGACTGGCTGTAGTCGTAAATTGCTAGCTAACTACGTTGTTGTTGTTGCGATTCTTGTACCGGCCCTTTTTTCTTTGCCACAATAGCCGACCGGTATCCCAATTATTTATCATGCTAGTACTGCAATATACTTATCGTCGATTATATTGACTTCGATCGCTTCCCCAGAAATAGAATTGAATCGCACCAGGGGGGGATTATCGTTACAATAGAGTTATTAAATTTGAGGGTCCTTTGTTAATTTTCGCTCGGCCGCTCCATTGTATAATGAAGAACGAGTTCGCCGAATTTGGCGTTGATACTCGGTGGTAATCATTTATAGCGGCGGCGGTGGTGCATTTTTTTTCATGCGAGCTGCTGCACTGCATCCTCGAATCGAAATTATTCGAGCAATCGACATCGGAGATAATTAAAGTCTTACAAAATTGTTGGATCATGCGCTAATTGCTTTGGAGATTAGCGATTAGCCCGCGTTGTGACCCACATTTTCGTTCCTGTTATATATACTTGTGAACATTATTTTCTATGGTTACTGAGAGATAATTATTGAAAGTAGAAAAATGCCCTTTCAATCTCGTGCACTAACAAGCTTGTACCTAATAATTCGCGAAACGAGGAAGAATAATTGGTTGTAACTTGATTTAGTTACGATACATTATTCGTGGCCTATTGTTATAAATAGCAAACAAAATTATGCACCACCGCTTCTCCAAATATTCAATAACTAAGTAATTTCATTCGCATTAAGCGAGATTGATTCTTAAGCGATTCATTCCCCCGCTACAAACCAACATCTTCTTATAACCATCTGAAAAAATCCTTTAAACTTTACAGCTATAGTGAATCCTTTTAATGCCAAAGCAAGAATCATCCACGTATACAGTGTAAAATGGGACTAAAAAAGCTAGAGAAGTATTCGTGGATGATAAGAGCGGCAGCAAAATTCCGCAGAAAAATTCCGCGGTCAAGGGGTCGTAGCACCCGACACTTGTAGTCCAGCTGCTGCTCACTCGCGTGTCGATCGACGGCGTACTGGCCGCCCACTCGTAACGCGACGTGCGCGTACACATACGCCAGCTCTGCACAGGGCACGTGAGGTCGAGCCAGGGGTATAAGTGAGTAGGGAAGGAGAGAAAAAGAGGAAAAGCGCGCGAGGCAATGCTTTGCAGGAGTAGCTCGAGACCCCGTAAGCTCGCGGCATTATCGTAATAGGCCGTTGTTCCATTGTTCGATGATTTACGCAACGTGGCATTAGCATCCTATATATACCAAACCTGAACGCCCTGCTACTCCCACTCACACTCTTACTCTTGGAGGCGAGAGAGATTTCGATCGGCGCGCGAGGTGTAACTTGCCGCCTGAGCTCTCTCTCTCTCTCCAAGGATATCGCGCGAAATATTAAGTTTTAGGGGATGCTAGGGGGTTGATTAAAAGCGGCCCTCGTAAATCCGTAGCTTGTTTATTGCTGTTGCGAGGTGCCAGGTGGAGGGCAAACGGTGAAAACTACAAGATGCCCCAGTTTGTTGGAAGATCTTTATTTTTTTTTATATCGTTCTTACGAAACTGGAGCGGTATCGAAAGATATTTCGCAAAAAAAGAAAATTTTAAGTTTCAAAAAACGTGTTTGGGATTATAAATATTGATGAAAAAACCTGCTATTTTGAAGCAGAATGATAGGAGATATCGAATACATCTAAGAAATGTCTACATTTTTTGCAAAATTCTTGGCTGTCTTGCAAATTCGTGATAATAACTATGAAAAATTAGAGAAGATATTGTTAAGAATCTCTTCTTTAATTTAAGCTGTTCTTATGAGTAGCTTTTTTATCTTCATTTATCGAACACCAGTACGATGCAGATATCAATTTATTGTTTCTGTTGCAATAACAGCAACTAAAGTTTAGCATAGTATTATATACATTGGTATAGTACTTAAGCGACACAAAGAGAACGGTGGAGTAGACGAGAGAGACTGGCAGGGAATTTCGTGCCTTGTAAACCGCAGCCTTCAACGAATATTGCGAGATCCACAGGTTGATCCAGTAATTTCGTCGCGTAAACCCGATGCGCTCGTGTAAGCCCCAAGACGAGGGGCATTACAGTTCAAAATTCAATCTGCCAAGAGCTATCGAACTATTCTTATGCATCTGAATGAGCCAGCGGAGCGCTTTTTTTTCTTAATTACACCAGATCGACCAGTTACATTACGCTTTTACGCTCAAATGAAAATGTATAATAAATAGTAATAAATTCTATTTAAATCATATGGCTATATCTATGACATATTCTTTCTTTGTTTCAGGTAAGTTTTGACATGGAACCCATACTTTGTTAGCGAAAATACATATTCGAAGTGAGTACGCCAATCTGAATTTTAAAACAATCTTTATCAACAAACTTTAACACGTAATATAGTTGTACATTTTATGATACGTCAAAACTAATATACACAGAAAATGTCTGACTGTATACCATACTCTTCTACTTCTTTAGTGATACAATACACTTACCAATAATAATATTGTATTACCTACTGTCATATCATTATCAAGTTTCTGATTAAAATAAGAAGGTTTAATATCTTAATGTGTTTATGCATATAAATAATAATTGGAAAACTGCTATGCCATGAAAGAAAAGAGTATATCAATTAACAATCACCCGTTATGAAACCCACATAATGCTCAAAATATTACGCGCTTGAAATATTTTATTTAAGGCTTCTCGAACTTACCCAATTTGGTTAACATTAACGAAACGTTGATTAAATTTTCCCAGAAACAAATATTCTGCACGAAAAGATTACACAGTCCCACAAAAAAAAATTGAAAGTCCCAAAAACTTGACCATGGTAGTTATATGTTTTTGGGGTCGCTGATTCCGAATCCGGGATCAGTTTAACCTCATTGGATCTTGTTCAAGGTCATATCAAGGTCAAATGTACAAATTAGTGGTAACCAAGGTTTAACATACATATGTTTTTGCGGTCGCTGAATCCGAATCCGTAGTCCGTTTAACCCCATCACCTCAGGGTCAAGGTCATGTCAAGGTCAAATGTACAAAATTAGCGGCAACCAAGGTTTGACAGTACATACATTTGCTTGTGGGGTCGCTGAATCCGAATCTGTGGTACGTTTGACCCCATGGCACAGTGAACGGAAACGTCAAAAAGAAACATTAAATTCTAAACCCAAATCCCTTAAACCCTAAACCCTTAAGCCCTAAATGCTTAAACCCTAAACCCTTAAATCCTAAACCCCTAAACCCTAAACCCTTAGTTAGGTACATTCAAATTTCTTAGAAGTATATGCAATTCAATAAAATACCCATAAAAATTTCAAGTCCATTACTCTTTTTTATGGTAACGAATTATTTTATTGTCAAATGATCTACGAAGTGGATTACGCTTCCGCTTTTTCGATGTTGATGGTAGATCTCGTTTCAACGACCAACAGGAATCTGCTAACATATTTATGTCCCATCTTCCTTGGTACCTACGCTCCATTTCCTTCATATCTTGGTGAAATCTCTCTCCCTGCTCTTCACTGCAATCACCTAGGTTTTCTGGAAACTCATCTATATGGGAATATAAAAAGTGTAATATTAGATTCATTAAGCAGTCTTGATTTTTGTAACTATTTACTAAATTTAATACTATTTGTTAGTAATTTTGGCTCTTATGATTTCCAAGAAAATTTTTAATTACCTCCTTGAAACATAACCATGCTTCTTTCTCTGTATGATTCATTTTCGTAACAAAAATTTCATCATTTATCATCCTACGAATCTGAGAGCCATCGAAAATTCCTTCATGTACTTTAGCATCACTTAATTTGGGAAACTGACTTCACAGATACTTGAAGCAGTTACCATCTTTGTCTAAAGATTTTACCCATTGTTTCATAAGTCCCAATTTAATGTGCAGAGGTGGTATTACAATTTTTGATGGATCAACAAGTGGCTTTTCTTTTATATTCATAGAACCCGGTTCGAACATTTTTCTTATGGGCCAGAGACTCTTTATGTAATGATTGTTTCTATCCCTACTATCCCATTCACATAAATAGCAAGGATATTTTGTGAATCCCAATTGTTGCCCTAAAAGTATTGTTATGATTTTAAGATCCCAATATATTTGCCATTTATGATCATTGTATTTTATTCGGTTTAATATTACTTCCATGTTACAGTGCTTTTCATCCAGTATTACCGAATATCCTATGGGAATGGCTGCATAAACATTTGTATTGTGTAGTAGAACAGCTTTTAAGCTTCTCTTCGACGAATCGATGAACAGTCTCCACTCGTTGGGTTTGTAACATCTATGTTTAAAGCGATTCATCAACTCAACTATATCTTTGCAGTACACTAAGGAAAATTCTTTATCGTAAGAGAAATAATCACGATATTCCTTATCTCTGCCTCGGTAGTAAGAAACTTTAATTTTTCCAGCTTCATTAGTATTTTGTTTCAGCCATGAAGCCAAGTACTCTGCCCTATCTTTTGGTAGGCCCAAATCGCGTATGAGATAATTCACTTTTTCTTGTGTAAGTGGACCTTTTACGTTCTTAGAATTATAGGAGGTGTATTCCTCGTCACTTGTATCACTCGTACTAGCAACCTTACTGTCTTCATCAGGCGATTTTTCTTTTTCCGCAATAACATCTTCTTCAGGTTCTCTCTCCATTTCTTCTTCTACGATTTCATCTTTATCATGTCTTTCTAAATTTTGCTCAACATCCATACTTTCACTTGTGCAGATATCCTCTGAATCTTCTCTTTCATCAATTGGCGATTCATCTATATACATGTACAAATGTAGCAAGTGTGAGAGATAGGATAGTTTTTGTTACATTTGTAGCAAGTGTGAAACCCCAAAAAATAGAAGAAAAATCAGTCAAAATATTCAAAAGCAGTATGAGAAAATGTTTGACTTAGAAATGAAAAATGATGAAATTGATTGGGTTCCTAAAATCATATGCGCCTTATGTAGGAAAATACTACAAATTGGCTAAAATGGTAATATTGAAGTAAAAATGAAAGTGCCTACGATATGGAAAGAATCTTGTGGGAAAGAAGATTGTTATTTTTGTAATACAAATTTGCATGGAGTTAATAGCAGTAACAAGTCGCAAATTAATTACGATAACGTTGAAAGTGTTACAAAACCTATATATGAATCGCCAATTGATGAAAAAGAAGATTCAGAGGATATCTGCACAAGTAAATGAAGGAATTTTCGATGGCTCTCAGATTCGTAGGATGATAAATGATGAAATTTTTGTTACGAAAATGAATCATACAGAGAAAGAAGCATG
>UELU01141354.1:0-16231 GCA_900490025.1 Megastigmus dorsalis
ACCTTCCCGTTGCAATTCTAAAAGTCAACGCGTTGAGAGTCGAGTGTAACATCACTACGGGATCCTATATAAACGGACGTAGAGTGCACACGATTCACGAATTCTTTCCCGCAGTACCACCAGGATACAAAATTATCGAGGTTCCCTCGCACGTCATTTACCTACCAATCACCGTAAAGTGCATCGATCACATACAAATACGTCTAGTTGATCAAGACAACAATTTGATTAATTTTCGTGGAGAAATTATCACGATCAGATTACATATAAAATCTGTATAATGGGAATCGTTTACAACGCAGGGTATATAAATAGATCTACATGGCTTCCAAGCATCAGTCGTCACCGACGAGACAAAGCGATAACACGGCAAAACGTTCAGTTCCTCAACAGCCTAGGCTTAAAAATCGTTCCTGGTGGAAAATTTTATTGTTTAATTACGTGTTTAATCTTTTGCTGTCTACAACGAAATGGAAGAAATTCTAAACATACAGTCAGGTGTAACATTCTACGAGTCAGTGGCTCACTATGAAGTTCACGCTCATCAACCGTATACTTCGTCAAACTTCAATAACAGCGACGAAATTCGCATATCCATTCAACATCAAGACTTGAACCTTTTACCTTCGCGCAGTTCTATACACGTAGTAGGAAGGCTAACAAAAGCAGATGGAACAGCGGTGCGGAATACAAAATTAGTTAACTATGGCGTCTGTCATCTTTCCGAGAAAATTCGCTACGAGATTAACGCGATAGAAATCGATAGATGCAAGAACGTTGGTTTGACTAGCGTCATGAAAGGTTGGGCATCGTTCAATCCGAACCAGAGTTAAATTATGGAGAACGCAGGTTGGATAGATGTGGGGCGAACGCAGCAAATAACCAACGACGCGGGCTATTTCGACATTTTCATACCTCTCGGTATGATTCTCGGTTTCGCCGAAGACTATCGTAAGATCCTCGTTAACGTCAAGCACGAGTTGATTCTCACGAGATCGAGACACGATGTCAATGCAGTGGTGCAAACTCTAGTTGAGAATGTGTTTGAAGAATTCAAGATCGATCTTTTGAGAATCGAGTGGCTCATGCTCTACGTACAGCTCTCTAATGCGTACAGGATTCGACAGCTTCATCGCATCGAAAAAAATAAACCAATTACGATGTGTTTTCGATCGTGGGACTTGTACGAATATCCTGTACTACCAACTTCTACGCGACACGTGTGGACTGTAAAGACTTCTAATCAGCTGGAAAAGCCTCGATTCGTCATACTAGGCTTTCAAACAAATCGAAAGGGAGAAAGAGCAGTCAATGCTAGTCAGTTAAATCATTGCAACATAAGTAACTTAAAACTATTTCTCAATTCGCAATAAAATCCGTATGGAAACATGAATTTGGACGTTGCGAAGAATCAGTATGCAATTCTATACGACATGTATGCCAACTTCCAACACGCATACTACGGAAAAGATTCTGAGCCGATGCTCACAATAACCGATTTCATCAACCGCGTTCCGATAATCGTCATCGACTGCTCGAAATAGAACGATTCACTGAAAAACGCTCCCGTAGACGTACGTCTCGAATTCGATGCTAAGCAAAATTTTCCTGCTGGCACCACCGCTTACTGCTTAATTATACACGATCGGATTGTCGAATACAAAGCCGTAAGTAGTGATGTCAGAAAGCTTATCTAGAGTGGGGGAAAGGTGATATAAGAGAGAGAGAGCGTCAAAGCAGAGCACATTCTTGCTCGAGATGGAGTACGCGTTAGACGTGCAAGGCTTCAAGAAGCCGGGTAAAGACTTCGTCTTGAAAGAATTGGCCATAATTATGATCAACGATAATACCGATCCCATAGTGCTCCTCTTCAAGCCGCCATTTCCCTGGATGAGTCTAACCCAGAAGTACAAACGTCAAAATCTGTGGCTGGAACTTTGCTATCACGGCTTAGCCTGGGAGTCGGGTCAACACGAATATACCGAAATTTGAAATATACTTCGAGAAGCTCTACACGATGCCACAAACGTTTGCGTGATTGGGCAGGCAAAAAAGAGATGGCTAGAAAGATTCAATTTTAAAGTTTCCGATCTCACGGAATTCGGCTATCCGGAGTTCGACCATCCGAAATCAGTGACTATAAGCACAAACCACAACGGAGCATACAAAGCTACGTGTGCACTCCAAAACGTTAAGCTAATGAAACTTTTCTGCTCTCTCTGTTCTAAAATGGAATGGGAAGATATCGAGCCCGATTAGGTATAAAAAGAAGAGATAGATTCATTATGGAAAAAAAAAACACGCCCGCAAATCGCCGGGCCGCTGGCAGCAGGCAGCCGCAAAATACCAGGCCGCTCGGCAGCAGGCGGCCTGAGTGAGCCGCTCGCGCTAAATGTCTCGCCGCTTCTTGCAGCTCGGCGGAGGGGGGAGACGCTTCTGGTTCATCCGCTTCAGGGCGAGCCAGAAACGCTAGGCCGCTTCTGCCGCGCAGTCTCTTCTAGCTCTGCAGGGGAGAGAGAGGGAGAGATAGAGCAACACGGTGAGCCAGAAACACTAGGCCGGTGCTAGCTCACTGTATCTTCTAACTCTGCAGGGGAGAGAGAGGGAGAGATAGAGCAACACGGTGAGCCAGCAATACTAGACCGATTCTGGATCACTGTCTCTTCTAGCTCTGCGGGGGGGGGGGGGGGGGGGGGGGGAAGTAGCGCTTCTGGCTCATCCGCAGCAGGGTGAGCCAGAATCCCTAGGTTGGTTCTGGATCACCCGGACGCGAGGTGGGGGTGATGCAGAACCAACCTAGCTTATCTACTCTGTCTATATGCGGTATGATCTATACGAAACATGCGAACAAATTATTCATTTGCACAGCTCAGAGACGGTAGATTCATAAAAATTCTCAATTTTATAGTGGATGAAGAAGAAAACAGTGCTAATACACTGTAACATAATAAATGCACGAACATCTTTTAATAATAATCAGTATAAAGCAATGAAAATATTTGAATATATTCCAGAAAATATAACTATTGTAAATACACATGATATGCACTCAATTTGTATTTGTTTTAAAATAAGCAATAGTCAATACATTTGTCCAGTGCCAAATATATTACACTACCCGGTTGAAAATATCTATATGGATTCCTTATAGATTCCGTATGGATTTCCTACTGATTTCCATACGGAATCCATACGGAATCCACATGGTAATCTGTCTAAATTTACAGCATGGCTTCCATGTGGAATCTACACGGATTCCGTGTGGAATCTACACGGATTCCATGTGAAATCCATCCTGATCCCATGCGAAATTTTCATGAATTCCATGTGGAATCAATACGAATTCTGCCTATATATCCATGCAAAATATGATAATGTTTAAAAGTACACCCTAGATGACATAAAATCCATACTGATTCGATGTAAAATCCATACTGAATCCATGTGGAATCTACACTTATACTTAACCTATACTTAATAGAATCGCATTTTGTATTATATTATATATCGCATAACGCTTCACAAATTAATCGCAATTAAATTAAATGCTTAAAAAAATTTTCCCCGACTGGGATTCGAACCGGCGTCCTCGGGGTACCACGTATGTACCTTAACCACTCCGCTAATATCGCACGCATTTATAATTTTGATTTTGTCCCTAAAGTATATATTTAAGTTAAGCTTTATAAAGTATGATTATTCTCAAAATTAATTTTCGATTATTGTGTAATAATCTAAATATTAAAATATTCGAGATTTTTCATTTATGAAAAAGAAACATTCTAAGATTTATTATAGATATTGATACAAAGTAGAAATTTTTACCTTATTATCTATTATAGATTTAACTATACGGAATGTATATTGATCATAAAAAATAATTTTTATAATAATTCAGTTACTTATGCTTTGAACTTTTTTATTTATCTTATTATTATTATTATTGATTATTTAAATAAAAAATTTATTTTTTTTAAATTTTTTAAAATTTAAATTATTATTTTATATTCAAATAGTAATAACAAAGTATTCTTTTCAAATAATTTTTTTTGCGACTGTCAGAAGGTATCTCAGAGTATTATAAATAATGATAAAGTATGTATAAAGTATACTTTATGCAGTCTTTTAAAATTTTTTTTGAAACAATGGTATAATTCTTTTATTAGAAAAAAAATTATAAATATATTCTTTATTTAGTACTACGGCAAACAAGCCAACTCTCGGTATTAAATTATTGCATAAGTAAAATATTAGATTTCCTTTTTTTCTTTAGTTTATTTCAATTAATTGTTTAAACCATAATTATTTTAACAATTCGTAACAAAATAATTTTGAAAAACCTATTACAACGACTCTCTATTTTTGCTCCAAACGGCACCTTTTAACAAATTATTTAAATATAAATTTTTTATTTAAATAATCAATAAGATGAATAAAAAAGTTCAAAGCATAAGTAACTGAATTATTATAAAAAATTTTTTTTTATGATCAGTATATATTCCGTATAGTTAAATCTATAATAGAGAATAAGATAAAAATTTCTACTTTGTATCAATATCTATAATAAATCTTAGAATGTTTCTTTTTCATAAATGAAAAATCTCTAATATTTTAATATTTAAACTAGCACAGAGGAGTGGTTAAGGTACATGCGTGGTACCCCGAGGACGCCGGTTCGAATCCCAGTCGGGCAAAATTTTTTTAAGCGTTTAATTTACTTGCGATTAATTTGTGAAGCGTTATGCTATATATAATATAATACAAAATGCTATTCTATTAAGTATAGGTTAAGTATAAGTGTAGATTCCACATGGGTTGGGTTCCGTATGGATTTTACATCGAATCAGTATGGATTTTATGTCATCTAGGGTGTACTTTTAAACATTACCATATTTTGCGTGGATTTTTAGGCAGAATTCGTATTGATTCCACATGGAATTCATGCAAATTTCGCATGGAATCAGGATGGATTTCACATGGAATCCATGCTGTAATTTTAGACAGATTAATATGTGGATTCCGTATGGAAATCAGTAGGAAATCCATATAAAATCCATATGAAATCCGTTTATAACCGTTTATAAAGGACCATCATTCATACTAATGTTTTGATACTGATTGTTGTTAATACAAAACCTATTATGAAGTGAAATAAACTATTATTATTTGCAATAAAAGATGGATATTTTCAATTTAATAATTCCTAATTCCAAAAGGAGGATCTCGATATGTATTGGAACGTCAGTGAACGTAAAATTTATATTTTAGCATTTAGTTATTATCTTGTTCATTCATTTGCAAGTAGAAATTTTTCGGGGTAACGCAGGGAAAAATAGTGGCGAGCCATCAAAGTTTAATAATTAACATTGGAAATGTATCTATAATATATATATATATCAATTTTCAATAGATATAGATATAGTTGCAATGTATTTCGTCGGCATCCTCCTTTTAAAATATTTTATTTAAATGTTATTTTCCTATTTAAGATTAACATGACGATAAATTAAAGCAAACAGGTAGCTGTATATATTTTTCCATGATAAAATCTTTAAATGCATGCGATCTTAATTTGTTCAGGAATATTTTAATATAAATAATTTTGTAAAGTAAAATTGTAATAAAATGTAAATCTGGTGTCTGATTCATAATCGGTGAAAGAAGAAATATATACATTTAAGGTAGCTCTTGGGTTAATCCGACTTTCTAAGGCATAAAAAATAATTATGCAGAAATATTCAGGAGGAATTACTGAATATATTTTATAAATTTTGAGGCGAGCTACCGTGTAAAAATTAAAAATATTGTAAATTAAAGTTGAGATATTTAACATTAGCCCTTATGGGACAAGCACTCTGAGAGACAGGAAGAGATTTTTTTATAGATAGCGGTGTATGCCATTATTGAAAAACTAGTTTTTAATAGATTGATCTCTCCGCTTTCCAAAAATATATAAATTATTCAAGGTTATCGTGTAAAATTAAAAGATATTTATGAGCAAAACAAGCAAAATTTTGTTTTAACGGTTAGTTTAGGAAGTGATAGAAATTTGGCAACATTGCATCATTCGTCATACAGTTGGTGCGAAAGGATACTCGTTGTCCAGTGTTGCCACATTTTCATGTCAGGATGAAACCGAAGTTAAATGAACAGAGAATTGTTTGCAATAATGTTTTATTTTAATAAAATAATAAAGAATAGGGTATTAAACCTAAATGAAAACTGAAGAAAAAATTTTTGAAACACTTTTAACACGCTTATAAAGTATTTAAAACAATTTTTCGTTTCATCTCTCAGTAGACTAGAGAGTACCCATAGAGGTATCTTAAAACGAAAAAGTATCTAATTTAATACAATTACTACATACAAATTCTATACCTTTGCATAACAATATCAACGATACTTACAATTTTATAAATGGACCTCAGTTTATGAAAAAAATTGAAAATTTTATAAAGGCTTTAAAGTATAACGTTCATATTTTCTCGAGCAGGGAGTGACGTTAATATTAAGCTCAGTAGGCTTAAGGGTGGCGGGAAAATCAGTTCATTACACTGATATCGGGTAGCATTATATTATACTTTGCATTCAGTACACGCAAAGTACGGGTTAACTCAAACTCAATGCGCTTGAGGGGAGGATCCAAGCTACAATAAATCTAGTAACACTTATTATAATTTAAAATAAAAGTAATATTAAATCTATTTATTTCAAAAGAAACAAAAGGGTTTGTAAACAAAATATATTATAACTAAGTTTAACGCCGCTTATTCTTCGAATCGAGTCTGAAACACATAAAGAGATTTACGAGTTATTAATTAAATCTAATTATAATCTGTAATAGAAGAAACTAGATCCGAGTACTAGATTTTCTAGCGCGATACAATTTAAATCTTATAGAGAAATGTTAAAATTAGTTTCTGCATAGTTTTTTGCGCGCTGGTTTCATCTAAACGTTCATCACACGTTTTAGTTATCACCAGTTTCCCTAGTTCACCCGTTCGTGCTCAATTCGCACAAAAGGCCCTCCTAGTGAGGCTCGGCTCAGCGCGCCGAGGGAACTGAGCGTTCTCCGCTCGTGCGGTCACGCTTATTCCCTTGCTTCGGCCGAGTCGCACATGCGCGATCGAGCGTTTGACCAAAACGGGGGCCGCCTCGCGTGTGTGCTATCTGTGCACACGCGAGGAGTAGGGGTAACCCGCAGCTGACTCGCCTCTCGTGCTTCAAGCCGGATGGAGCGCGCGTATATATAGATATACCGCACTTCCTTACAATCACCCTCGTAGCGCGCGAGTAATTCTATTCTACCGCGCGTTTAATAAAACTAACGGAGCTAAGCAACGTACCTCCGTTACAAAAGGAAGGGCCTACATGGATTTGTTCAAGTTGTAGAGGTCTTTGGTTTAAAAAATGAATTACATGTTATAAGAAAGAATCTATATTAACACATAAAAACCTTATTAACAATTGGGAAGAAATTTGTCAAATAAGAACCGACAACAAAATTATTTTATGCAGTACTTGTATGAATAGTATATTTAACAATCGTGTTCCAAAATTAGCTCTAATTAATGGCTTACAATTTCCAGAAATTCCACCTCAATTACAAAATTTAACACCATTAGAAGAAAGATTAATATCACCTCGATTACCATTCATGCAAATGCAACTTGGTATAGATAAACAATTTGGTCTTCGTGGAAATTGTATAAATGTACCTTTAAACGTTGACAGTAATGTTTCTATTCTTCCACGAACTACAAGTGACGTTCAAACAATTCAAATTCAATTAATGAGAAGAATGCAAGATAAAAACCCATATTCTTTTGAAACAATTACCAAAAAAAGTATATACTGCAGCTGAATATTTACCAACTCAAACATTATACCAATTATATAATATTACATTTTCTCATGAATGATTAGAAACACAGATTAATAACGAAAAAGACATTCAAAATAAAGAAAAAACTAACACCTACATATCAATTATAAATGATACTGAAAATGACAATTAGGACGAAACTACTAACGAAGAACTAATCAATCCAATGACTGAAGAAACGTTATTACTAGATGAATTCATAGCAATTAAATTTGTTCCTGGAGAAAATAAAAAAACAATATCATTGTTAATGGACGATGACTTAGAAGAACTTGCATTTCCAACAATTTATTGTGGACTTTGCCGAACATTCAAAATGAAAATCACTGAAATGCAAACTGCTAAATCAGAAGGTCGAATGTTTGATAGACGATGTGTACTTAATATTCCTAAACGTATGTTAAGTCATTGTCGTACACGTTTGCATAAATTAATTTCTAATATACAGATAAGTTTAAGAAAAAAAAAAAATTGCCTAAAACTTTAACAGTACAAAATGCTTTAAATGATACTATACTTGAAAGCTTAATTCAACAGAATGATGGTTTTAGAATTCTTCAAGTTGATAGATCAAGTCCAGCATTTTGGGGACAAAACCAAATAAATGTATTTAGTATATGATACGTCAACTTGGTGTGCCACATATATTTTTAACTGTTTCTGCAGCTGAAGAACTTCTTATTATATTAAAAAAAATACTTGAAAAAACAGATATAAATGCAGAGGAATGTGATAAATTGTCTTGGCAAGAAAAAAATCAAACTTATACAAAGTGATCCAATCACTTGTGCACGATATTATAAGTATCGTATTCAAGAATTATTTAAACTATTAAAATATAAAAATGGAATTTTCAATTAGTATGAACTTAAAGATTATTATTATAGAATATAGAGTTCCAACATAGAGGTAGTCCACATGTTCATAATATATTATGGTTAAAAAATGCTCCTTCATTTGATTATAAAAATCCAAAATCTTTAAAACAATGTGAAAATTTTATCGATCAATTTATTACTTGTTACAATGATCCTCAAATATCTAATTTAATTAGCTATCAAATTCATAAACACAACAAAACTTGCAAAAAAACACTTTCGGATCAGTGATTAATTATTGTAGATTTGGGTTCTCTCAAATTCCAATGATAACAATAAAGATACTTTTGCAAAAAGACATTAAAAAAATAATTAGTAATGAAAAAGGCAATATTAAAAAAAATGGTCTGAAATAAATAATACAATTAATTTAATTGATAAAAAAAGAGTAAAAATTTAAATAATATTAAATCAACCAATGACTTTTTAAAACATATCAATCTAAATGAAGATGAATATATAAAAATAATTGAATATAATATTAAAAGACCTACAATTTTTTTAAGACGAAATATAAATGAATTAAAAGTTAATGCTTACAATAAATTAATTTTATGCCTAATGAAATGCAATATTGATATGCAATTTATATTAGATCCTTATGCTTGCATTTGCTACATTATTAATTATATAGGAAAAAGTCAACGAGGCTTATAAAAATTATCAAAAGATATTGCTGATGAAGTCAAAAAAGGAAATTATCCATTACGCCAAAAATTACGTAATATTGTTAATGCTTTTATCAACAAAACTGAAGTTTCAGCACAAGAAATTGCTTATCATATTTTAGGTATACCTTTATCTGTTTCACCTAGGAAATGTATTTACATCGATACTTCTCCAGTAAATGAAAGATGTTATCTCTATTAAAATCAAAACAACTTCAAAAATTGTTAGAAGAAAACCCAGAATCCACTGATATAAAGGAATCAAGTATTATAGAACATTATGTCAATCGTCCTGATGAATTAGAAGAATGGTGCTTAGCCGATTTCGCTGCTAAATGTCATTAAATAAATTTAAAAAAAAATAATGGTTTTATTTATATACGAAATATTTGAAAATTATAAGATACAAAAATTTTGAAATCATTCAAGATGAAGAAAATTTTTAAAGAGAACAATTAATGCTATTTGCTCATTGGAGAAACGAAAATAATATTAATGTTAAAGTTATGACGAATTTGCATAATTTATATACACAAAGTATTAATCAAATTAAGCAAAATAGAAAAAAATATATTTATAATGATATAATAGATACTGAAATAGAAGATGCTTTACAAGATATACAATATGATATAAATGATCAAATAGATGATAACATTCATAAAAATAAAGATAAAGTTAATGGTTTAGCTATATATGAAATTGATGATCGAGCAGTTGATATTGGCCTCAAAATGCAGAATAACTTTACAGTTGTCGATAATATTTAAAATATTCCTCTCCCACATCAAATTTCTAAAAATGAATATTATTACTTATACGTCAACTTAATGACAAACAATATAGATATCATCTTAATTTCACTCATCATTTAAGAAATAATAATAATAAAAAAATTTACCACTTTATCAATGGAGGAGCAGGTGTTGGTAAAAGTAAATTAATAGAGGCAATAACATAAATAATTTTAAGACATTATAATTTTATTCCTGGCAATGATCCTAACAATATTTACGTACTTCAATGTGCTTATACTGGTAAAGCTGCTTTTAATATAAAAGGAATTACTCTTCATTCAGCCTTTCATTTACCTATAAATACTAATATATTAACTCCACTTTCTCCAGGTATTCTTAATACTATTAGTAGAAGGGTATTTTTTTTAAATTTATAATAATCGACAAAATATCTATGGTTGGATGTAGAACTTTTAATCAAATTAATAAACGACTTCAAGAAATATTTCATTCAGATGAATTATTTGGAGGAATATCAGTAATCACTTTTGGTGACTTTAATCAATTCAACCAGTAATGGATGAATGGATATTTGACGTAAATAAAAGTGACCCATTGTCAATTTTAAGTGGTCCTTACTTATGGAGATTATTTTCAATATATGAATTAGATGTAATTATGCGACAGAAAGTTGATCATATTTTTACTTTAGCTTTAAACAATATGGCAAATGAAACTTTAAACGACGAAATAAATAATCTATTTAAATCTCGAGAAATTCGAACATTAATAAATAATAAACACTATCCACCAAAAGAAGCTATACATTTATTCCACACTAATGAAGAAAAAGATAATTACAATAAAATAGCTTTAGAAACGTGAAATACTGAATCTTATACTATAAACGCTATTGATATTTGTATCGGTAATCCCTCAGAAAAAATTAAAACAAATTTATTAAAAAATATTAAAAAATTACCTCCCCAAAAAACACAAAATTTATTATATGAAATTACTGTGAAAATAAATGCTAGATATATGATTACTGTAAATGTCGATGTCGAAGATGGAATTATCAATGGAGAATGTGGTCGACTTCTAAAAATAATATGGGATGAAAATAGAAATAAGGAAAAATTAATCCTAAGAGAATATATTGAATGTGAAGATTTAAATGTAGGCAAAATAGCAAGAACTAAATGGCAACATTATATAAAGATTCACAACATTAGCTTTAGATGGACACCTATTGAATACGTAACTAGAAACAATTCAATGCGCCAAAATAGTATATATAAAATTTTAAGAAAACAAATACCAATTGTCCCTGCAGAAGGAATAACAATTCATAAATCTGAAGGTAGTACCTTTCAAAATATTGTTGTACATACAGGAAATCGTCGTATGAATGCAAGATTACTTAATGGTTTATACATCGATAAACAATACCTTTCTCCAAATTTAAAATCCTCTGATGCTGCCAAAAATGAAATAAAACGATTAAGAAAAGAAAATACTATACAATTCACACTCAAATTTCCACAAGATTTTAAAACAAATAATAAAATTACTATTCTATTTCATAATATTCGATCACTAAATAAACACTTACAAGATATATCTCAAGATAAAGCTTTTATTAACGCAGATATATTAATTTTAGTTGAAACATGGACGTTACAAAACGATCCCTTATACTTAGATAACTTCTGTCTTATTTCAACTAGAGATTGTAGCAACATTCGAAAACCATTCGGACATTCTGTTTCTATTGAACACTTTTCAATAAAATCAATTTCTAAGGGAGTGTCAAAGCCCTACAGTTACCACTCAAACTGTTTTACCGATCGAATATGAATAATTAGTAATAATTAAATAAATAGGTAAAATTATGCAAATCCTAAATACAGGTGCACTTCGTCTATTAATTATCTATCTTCTAGCAAAATTTCAAGTGAATATTTCAACGACACCTTCAAAAATTTCTGCACCAAGAAAATAAGTATTTGCATCGAAATGAGTGCGTTTTTTCGGTGCAGAAATTTTTAAGGGTGTACTTGAAATATTTACTTGTAACTTTGCCAAGTGATAGATAATTCATAGAGGTGCACCTGTATTTGGGATTTGCATAATTTTAAGTATTTATTTAGCTATATCGAATTATTGAATATCCGACCGATAAAACAGTTTCTGCCTTACCAACCGGATATTCAATAATTCGATATAGCTAAATAAATACTTGAAATTAGGAATATTCCAAATACAGGTGCACTACCTCTAAGAATTATCTATCATCTGGCAAAGTTTAAAGTAAATATTTCAAGTACACCCTTAAAAATTTTTGCACTGAAAAAACGCACTCATTTCGATGCAAATACTTATTTTTTCGGTGCAGAAATTTTTGAAGGTGTCGTTGAAATATTCACTTGAAATTTTGCTAGAAAATAGATAATTAATAGACGAAGTGCACATGTATTTGGGATTTGCATAATTTTACCTATTTATTCAGTTATTATTAATTATTCATATTCGATCGGTAAAACAGTTTGAGTGGTAACTGTAGGGCTTTGACACCCCCTTAAGATAACAGTGGTAAAATGGTCAAAAACGATTAAATTGTCTTAAATAAGGTCTTTTTCAGCATTAACATAAAAAATATTAATTTCTCACAAAAGCGTTAAATATAAAAGTTGTACGGCCAAAAAAAAATATTTCGATGTAGTATCAGTAAAGTAGCACTTTATGGACTGTTTTTGAGCCGCAAAGTGCTACTTTATGGACACGTGTATATAAAGTTAAAAAATCTTCAATACAGTCCGTAAAGTCGAGCTTTACGGATACTATATCGAAAAATATTGTTTGCACCTCGCTCGTAAAACTTTTCGGCCTAGGTACAATAAGTACTATTTTGGTATTGAACATTTTTTGCTAGGAACGATTCATTTCAAAATAAAAGTGAAACGATTTAAGATGTTTAAATAAGGTAAAAACCAGATGAGTAATTATGCAAATTTCAGCAAAATTGTTCAAAATCTCATTAAAATAAATCGTATATTTACTTACACACATACTAACATCTATATGAGGCATTACACGTGAAATGTCCAGCGGGCCAAAATAAGCGCGAAATAAGGTACTTTTAAACTCGCGTAAAAAGAAGGTAAATGTATGTGAAAAAATTTTATCAGGCATGGTTTTTGTAGATTTTGAGACGAGATTTCCAATGGTCCATTTCATTTTTCGGAATTTTCCCATTTTCACGGTGAAAATCCAAAAAGAAAACTTTTTCTTCATTTTTCTCAAAGATGGACCAATTTTATCCAATTTTTTCGTTATAGAAATTAATTTTGTGCCACAATATATTATTTTTGTCGGGTTTATTTTATGCAATGGTGGAAAAAGTGAACACCAAAAGTTAACGCAAATTTGATATAGTATGCAAAGTTCTGGGATGATTAAGCTCCGATTCACAATGTGATCTTGTTTAGTGAAATTATTTCTTTTGGAACATTTTCACATTCTAAAATAAAATATTAACCGCAAATCGAAATTGACGCCTCAGGCGAATACATTATGGGTAAAGAGTTGGTAGAGTCTGAATCTATTTACTATTTATCAAACCAGTCAATCCCAGAAATCAAGTTATCTCTCAAATGATATTCGTATTAACATGAAATCACCTGAAGTGTGTATACAAACGCGTAGTGCTCGCACCTCCGGTCTTCCCTCAAATACAAATAGCGAATCTGTTTGCATCCCTTGCATCGCGAAACGATGCAAGACCCGATAGCATTCCGCTGTAATGCATAGCGCAGCACTGGAATGCTATCGGGGCAAGCCACAAGGTCTTACAATTAGTGCGAAGCACTAAGACCGAGGGGTGCGTTAGTTAATTTCTCGTTTTTTGTATCATTTTACAGCGTTTTCGTGAGTTGTAGCGTTTTGCATTAAATATGAATTAGATTAATGTATATGATTATAAGTCTTATAAGGTACGTTCTCACCGATTTCTTTCGTGTAATAATTTTTAATTTTTATTGCGTATAATTAATTAGTGCGATATTTGTTATCAGCCTGAAGAAGAGGGTTGTAACAGTGTGTTACTCATTACAAGAATTGCCTATTTTTCCTAGAGCGAACAGCACACTCGAACTAGCCTAACTAAACTAAAATCTATCGCACTTAGAAATATAGAGCACATGCGAGCTCTTTGCGTAGAGTCTTGATCCCTCGAAGCAGCTGAAGCCCCACGTTTGGGGTCCCCTCGTAGTCTCGAACCCTTGTATGCGGACGAGAACACACACGTAAATAGCTGAAATACTTAAACTAAGGATTGAAAACATGCTCACCTTCTTCAGAGAAAAGAATACTCTCACCACCTCTGCACACTCGACTTAAAAATACATAGGATGCTGGATACTCGTTGTTATGCCTGCAAAATAGATTACAACATGAAATATTACGTCACATAAAATAAAGGATTGGACTTATAGTTACCTTCTCAACTGTCTACATCATCTGCCATCGAGGAATAGCAACAGCAGGACACAGACAAGAAGAAACACTCAGCTGTGAGCTGGCACGACCTGCCCAAAACCTAGAAATAGATATAATATTCATTGAATAATTATCGAAACTTGAAGAAAGAAGGAAAGATAAATTACCTTTGTACACATCCATCGTAGAAGCTGGAATTACCTTGAAGGAGTCTTTAGACTCAGAAAAAGAAATTGCCAACTACAAGGACTGACTGCCGACAGCTGCGCTGCATCTGTAAGCACACAAAACAAATAGAATCTTAGCAGCAGATTCTGGAAACTCTTTTTATAACAATTTAGATCTCACCTAGAAGAAATAACATCAAGAAAGAACTCTCCAACGTTGAAGCAGATAGACAGCATAAACACCAGAGAGATGACACCAACCTTGAAATCGTAATCTGCTCGTACCTCGCAGACGGTTGGCTGTATCATCTCCAGATCATCACCATTTATGCAGCTGCACTCACGGCAGAAACCCATGAAGATTCAACAATCTTCGTCCGTACTTTCTTCAAACTATGAAAGTCAAACCTTCACCGTACCGCACACACGTACAACACAGAGAAAGAGATAGATAGATAGATAGATATACGTTTATTTGTAAGTTGTTTACAAAAATAATTTCATACAATTGCTTTTTCTTTTCTTGATGCTTCTTCATATGTACATTATTTAAATCAGTCTCATTGGACTCAGTCTAGCTATGATATCACAGGCGTGCTTAATCAATTAGTATAGGTATAAAAATAAAAATAAAAATACAAATAAAAATAATCAGTCTTAAAATATTGCACAATTCTATATGTAATATTACAGCGCGTCTTATATTAAAATACAAATAAACAAAATTTCCAAAAACTGTCTATACCTATTAGTCATGAATTAAAAAATAAAATTTATACAATACAAGTCACATTTACTCATCCCATTCATACACACTCACATACCAATAAATACACTCACACTTTAAAAACGATGTATAGGAGACGAAACAAAATAAGTTAACATAAAGAAAACCCATCTGATTGTCCCCTGTGTGGGTGTAAGTCAGAAAATATGATTATGCAGTTTATGGTGGATTACTTTTCGTTTATATATCAAGCTCAAAAAGATATTTGAGGACCGCCGTCTTGAATCCGCACAAAGATGGTATGTTGCGCAGATTGTCTGGGAGAGAGTTCCAAAAGCGCGCACATTGAACCTGGAAAGATCGCATACAAGTTTCCGTGCGCACTCTTGGCACCGAGAGTTCTTGTGCATCACCCCTGCTAGTGCCCCTGGACTGGTGCTTATGGAAAAATGCTGCTAAGTAAGGTGGTTCATTGAGTCGAAGGATTTTATACATAAGGATGGCGGCGAAATACATCCTTCGACTATCAACGCGCAACCAGCCCAGTTGCTTTCTATAAGGGGTGATGTGCTCATCCCTCCTGACACCATATACAAATCGCACACACGTATTGTTCAGTCTCTGTAGTCGTTGTTTTTGCTCGTCGGACGAGTCAAGACACACTACAGC
>UELU01141355.1:10558-21118 GCA_900490025.1 Megastigmus dorsalis
TTTTGGATGCATGGTTTTCTGGAAAATTTGGACTTGCAGCTAAGTTACCAAGTATCTTTATTAATGAAATTTCTTCGCTATATGTTAACTTAAATATATCGTGTCCAATTGAATTCGCTCGCAGGCCGAAAACTCTAAAAAAATTTAACAGATTTAAAGCAACCGAGTTACGACATTTTCTATTGTATGCTGGGCCTAGTATTATTCTGAGTCCTTAAGGGGATGCCGTATATCGACAAAAATTCCTACATTACTGGTACTCTGACTTTTCGTTATATGGACCAATGCTTTGATGAAAAGATTTAAGATTGCACAATATAATAGAACAGTATACCCAGAATATGCCTTTGCTCGTTATTTATCAAACATATTAAATAAATTAATAATATTAGTCAGTAATTGAAGTAGCTGACGGGGACCCAGAACATTTATGGCTGTGTTAATAGTATTGACGCGTTTATCCATGAAAAACGTAGCAGAGGCAATATCCTGTAGCTATATAGAATATTTTACGATACATAACTTTGACATTAGAGCTATAATAAACCGCAATAACGAAAAGTAGCAAACCAAAACATGCATTATCAAAAGCCGACGCCATGATTGTTACAGGCATTAGCAGCTGCGCTTTGTTAAATACTCATAGATGGCACTGACACTCTTTTCTAACATAAATTATCTATTCCAACCAGCTGTAGTCTACGTGGGCCGAGCCGCAAACACGGCGTTTCGAGCTCGGTCCACGTAGACTATCGACTATGTCAAGATTTGAGGTTAGGCATGCGATTTTTCGATTTACGAATTCATGCGTAATCAGAACTGAATGGAATTTCGAGGAGCGACAGAAACTATATTTACGATAATGCCTCTGCCGGTACATTTCTATATTATTACACTATTCCATAAAATAATGAGTCTTTCATTGTCGAAGCAGAAAATACTTTATCTCTGTACAGCGATTATATGTTCTTTCTAAGCTATTAGTCTGCATGTAGTACAATAAAACATAGAATATAATCAACTCTATTTACATGTATACTTAGATATTCTCAAAAAGTATTTTAATTAGATTTTATACATTCAGAAGCATTGATTCTCGTCGCGACATATGAAATATAAACCTCAATACGCCGTCTGTTAGTCTACGTGGGCCGAGCCGCAAACACGGCGTTTCGAGCTCCGTCCACGTAGACTATCGACTATGTCAAGATTTGAGGTTAGGCATGCGATTTTTCGTTATACGAATTCATGCGTAATCAGAACTGAATGGAATTTCGAGGAGCGACAGAAACTATATTTACGATAATGCCTCTGCAATTACATTTCTACATTATCACACTATTCCATAAAATGAGTCTCTCATTGTCGAATCAGAAGAGACTTTATCTCTGTACTGAGATTTTGAATGAATTCTAAGCTATTAGTTTGTAATTGACTATAATAAAAAAAGAATATTATCAACTCTATTTACATTTATACGTACTTAATCTCAAAAAGCATTTTATATTGAGATTAAACATTCAGAAGCATTGATTCTTGTCGGGACATATGGAATATAAATTTCAATTCGCAGTCTGTCAGTCTACGTGGACGGAGCCACAAACAGAGCGTTTCGAGCTCCGTCCACGTAGACTATCGACTTTGTCAAGATTTGAGGTTAGGTCTACGACTTTTCGATTTACGCATTCCTTCATGAATGATAACACCGATGGCGCTCCGAGCTTATTCTTATTTTCAGGTTAATATGTACCAGCTGGTAAAACAGTAAGTTAACCTACAAAAGTTTTTTTTGTACTACGGCATCCCCTTAAAGAAACATATTATTATCATTTTTTACTGCTCAGTGTGGCAATGCGTATTCTCACTTCACGTAAGCATTCTAAAAAGCAGTTGGAAATCGCGGAAAAATGCTTAAATACATTAGTTACGTATGCGCAACATTTATATACACCAGCCTTTGTAAGCTATAATGTGCATGCGTTTCAGCACTTGGTAGACGATGCAAGGGAACTTTGACCTTAAGAGAGCTGCTCTGCATTTATTTGAGAACAATATGCCTCTTTTCAAAAAGAATATAAGATATCATCCACGACCACTTTAACGATTTGCTAATCGTTTGAAAGAAAAAAACAGTATTCAGCACACTCCTAAAAGTAAAGAAAAACGTCTAAATGAACGTGTTTCAGTTCAGCATTGCAACGGTCCAGTGCCCGAAGATGTTGAAGAAGGTTATAAGCAATATAACAAATATGAATCGAAGAGCTTCAACTTCGTTTTAGATAACTGTAATAGATTTTGCAAGCTAAAGGACAATTCTATTTGCAAAATTGAAAACATTTTAACAAGAAATAATCGTATTTACGTGGTTCTACGAATGTTTCAATATGTAGATAATTTCTACGACCAGCCTTTACAATCTTCGAACGTTGGAGTGTACAAATGTCGAAGCTTATCAGATTATCTACAGGTAATAAATATAAAGCATATAATGGCTAAATGTTACAGCATGACAAGTTGGTCTGAGTCATTTGCTTCGACACATATCTCACAAAATAATGACGGTGAGTGGATTATTACAACTTTATTACACCATTCATAAGCAAAACTATCGTTGTAGACGATTAAATACATGTTCTGAAAGATGATGGATTATAGGTATGCTCTAACGTATTAAATTTTTTTATTTTATTCTGTAGGATAGAGCGGGGTAATATCTGTTACTGGGGTGCTTCCAATCAGCCGTATTCTAAAACAAATAATAAGGTTTATGATACTCCTTGAGCAAAAGTTCACACGATGATGAAATTGCTTTATTGCACTTATAGTATCGAAATGTAATATTTCCATACTCCTTGCGCAAAATTCGTTTCTGCCTTTTACGTAAAAATATTGTACGCAACACGTGCGTGCAGGTTATTTCGATGAGGGTGAAGGTTGTCGCCAAGTGTGGCAATAATATTCACTCTCGTCGATAATCTTCATCGTCCACTGGTTGCGTGATGTACTATTTTGACACCTAGGGCGTAAAACACGATTTTGCGCTTCAATTTGTGCTTCTAAGATAGATACTTGATTGTAGATAAAAAATGTACTATTATACCTGAATACCAGTTTTGTATCAAACTAAAAGTACAATATTACTTATATTAAATTCTAGGAACAATTAATTATTTCAATAGTTACATCCAAGATCTTAATTTTCAATGTACCGAACAGTGTTAGCTTTGTTATTGTAATAATCCAGAAACTCTCTAAACACTTATAATTTAAAGAAAAATCTGTTTAATATTCTAAATTTGCTTAATCTGAATTCCGAAAACCACGTTCTTTTATGATAATTCCAGTGACAGGTTATATTAGATCGCAGTCTAGGAAAAAAGGTGTAGAAAGTTACTTGTAACTTCTATTTTATCTAACTCTTATTTAAAAAAACTATTACAGCTATAGTATTACGAATCAGTTAACCCTTTGCGGCATAGTGGCATCCCCTGATGCCATCTATTTTCAAACAGTTTTTTGCGATTTCAAAGTAGATTTTATTCGATTTAACCGATGTTTTTCATAATTTTATAAGTAAAATACTAAAAATATTTTAAATATAATACTAAATATTATATCTTAAAAGTCCTCTATACGATCTACTAGTATCGAAAACTACTATTATATAATTAATCTTTATTTATAGCTCAAAATGTCCAATAATAATGCATTAGACCGACGAGGTCGGAAAATTACAAAGCCCAAAAAATGCCGAAGTACTGATAGTGAAGAATAAGAACATCAGCACCTAAAAAGAAGATATCTGATGGTAATATATTGAAAGAAATGAAAAATTTTTTCATAGGCAATACACAAAAGGTTTTGCATGGTTCTAAAGAACCTTCTGATGATGAATCTTCAGATGCATCATTGAATGATGAAGATGATGACAGAACAGAGCATAGCGATGATGAAAGAGTAGATGATGGCGATGATGATAGACGAAATAATAATCCTTCTTCTTCTCAGAAAAAAAAGGATGAAGGAAATGAGTACAAACACTCTAAGCAAAAGCGATTGGTATTGAATAGTGCTAAAGCAACAAATGAGTCAAGAAACAAATCTGTTTAATCAAAAAAAGCCTTAGGTGAACATAAACAACTTAATTACTTTATTTAACCCAGTGGAAATTTTAAAGGTATGAAAATGTATTAAAATTTGTAGCTTTTGTATATTGTTACGTGGAATTATGGAGTTCGGTGGTTATCGAGTAATTAGACCAGGATTTGCGTTATGATATTTGTTTGATCTCGGTTCGAGAGAGAGAGATGTGTCTCGTGCGATCGGTCGCGTGCACATGCACTGAGCTCGGTGCTCGCGGATTCCTCATGCGAGTCCGTAAGAACGGATGGCCGTTCCTGCTGTTCTCGCGGAAGAAGAGCGAACTGTCTGTTGAAGGTGTCATGTAGGCACGGGCTGCTCGTGAGAACGGAGCAGCCAAGTCGCGTACGTGACAATATAAAGATTGCATTTCGTAATTTTGCTAAAATTTTTACACATTTTCCTACATCTTGAAACATTTTCATAATTTTGATCCATTTTTAAAAACCAATAATACTAACATTTTTTAAATTTGTATCCTCGTGTAAATACATTAACACGATCTTTTGATATATCTTTTGATACATTTTTATTCGCATACTGGAAATTAAAAATTTGTCAAAGTGTATGAAAATGTATCAAAACGTATCAAAATGTATCAAAATGTATGTAAATTTATCAAAGTGTATCTAAATGTTTTTAAAATCAATAAATTTTTTTCAAATCAAAAATTATTCTGTACATAAATGTATTCTGTACTAAAATATATTAAAATGTTCAAAAAGGTATATAAATGTATCGAGTCAATAAAAAAAATTATTACGAAATACAATATTTATATACATTTTGATGCACTTTGGTACACTTTATATGTATACTTCGATACATTTTGATACATTTTCATACACTTTGATATATTAAAAAATTTACACTGGGGTAATTAATGAATTTTATATATAGAATTGATATTTAACTTTTCCATGTAATGCAGAAAGGAATGTAAATTTACAATCAAATGATTACAATTACGTTGCGCTACATGATAGTATTAATACAACTCTTAAGAATCACCTCGAAGAATTTTATGATAGTCAAGAGCAATTATTGTTGCGTAAACTAACGGAAATGGAACAAATGTTTAATCAGAAAATAGATGAGGTGAAAACTTTATTCACCACAAAACTCGCTGAATTGCAAACGTAATATGTTATCTATCTAAAAGATCTCTTTTATTCCCTACTTTATATAACTTTTTAAATCTATATTTCAAGTACGTTTACATTTTAGGAGAATCGGTAATAACCGTGGTGCTCAACCGATGTATTCAATTCCTGAAGGCTTCCCAATTAAAACTCTAGAAGAGTTTGATGCGTTTGAGAGCAATGAAGAGAAGCAGATTCAACTTGTAAGATTAAAAAAAATCTATAGCTCTGTATGGTATTTGTTATTTTTTATGGGTGTATTTTTCACTTTACAATTTTGATCTTATTTTTACAGAGAAGTTATTTTATTTGGTGGGGTGGCACTGATTTGAAAAGCTCTGTTAGACACTACCTAAAAGATTCGCTAACAGATGATGTCGCTTCATATTTTAAATGGACACGCTCGAATGATGATCAGGAGAATCGTGAAAACGATATCCGAACATTATATAATACTCAATTAAGCAGACAAATTTTCTGTAAGTATGATATAATAATATAGGATCAAATAACTGTAGACTTCTTACTCCAAACTGAATACTGACATTTGAATTTATTTTCATTTATTCGATCTTTTCGAAAATAATAGCTTGTTGGTTATATAAAAACAATTATTATTTGTCCTTTACAAATAAGTTATATTTTTTTTTATTTAAATGTACTTTTCTCGTTTTCAATGAATTCTTTTTATAATATATAAGTTACAGGCTCCCAATGATACTTTATTTTTAACGATAATAATTATTCATCAAACATTAATCCAATACCACAAAATTTTTATTAAAATTATCAATCGTCAAGCACTGACAATGAGAAATTACGTAAATAAAATACACAAAAAAGTGATTTTCCATAAGACGCCGCGTTAAATATGTATAAATATAAATAGTAAGATTTATTTTCCTAGGCACCCTTGAACCCCAAAATTTAACTAATCAAATAATTTAGTTATTTTTTTACTTGTATCTAACAATGCACCAAATTTCGTTACGATGTAGACGTTAATTCTTGTATCTATAGAACTCCGTTATAGGTATACAAAATGATTAGTGATAATATAATACTTAAAAATGTCTCGTTGAAGTGTCAGGAGTTGGAGACCTAATCTTATACAAAAATATAGTGAAATCTGATAATTATAAAATATTGTGTGTATTTTCAGTGGCTATAAATAAGTGTATACCGAACATCAAGATTGATGCCTTCAGTCAAGCAATGCAAAGTGCACTTAGAGCATCTAAACAAAGACGACGAGATAGAATTCAACGTAACAGGATTCAAAATAATCCACGTAGGCGGCAGAATTATTTAGAGAGAATGGATAATTTCTACAACCAGGATAACGCTAATAATAATGGCGACGATCATATTCTTATATAATTTTCTTCTTGATGTTAATTTTTCAGTTTAGGAAAGTTCATCAATGTCTCGATCAAAATTATTATTATATACTCTTCAGGTGCTAAGTCATTACATTAGTCATTACATTGCCCACTGTACTCTCTAGGTGCATAATGTACTATATTCTCACACATTGAACAATCTTCCTAAAACAAAAATTAATATTCAGTATTTAAATACCAGGTGCATACATGTAATTCGATAAAGATGAGGCTGTGTAATGATACCTAAGCATAGCAATAAGTATAAGTATCAAAAACTTTAGTAATATAATATAAAAGGACAATACTCACAGTATAGGGAATTTATCCCTGAAAGCAACACGTTTGAAATTAGAAACAATGTTTAGAGCTCGACGAAACATATGTTTTTAATATACTATTATATATTGAGTACCTTAATGTTATATAATGTTATACTACAAATTTAATATATATGTATGGGGTAATAACCCAAAATATATTGCGAATACGCAAACATACACGAGTGAAGCAGCATTTCATTTAAATAAACCTTATAATATTTTATTAATATTTTTTAACCTTATAAACAATTTTATAGACAAAAAATATGATTTATCAACAGAAAAAAGGTTTTCTTGTAATCAGTTTTTATGAAACTTTGTACAAGAAGGTTTTTCCTACCGCAGATTACTTAAATTTTAAAATCCCCTTACTCCGCCTTTTTAGATTTTCCATCTTGAATTTTAAAAATTCAGTAAACTGATGTCAGTTTCATGCTCAGCAAGTCAAAAAACGTCCTTGTACCAACTTTCATGAATACCGATAAAGAGACAAATTTATTACGTTGAAAAATTACATTTATTATTTTCAATAAAATTGTTTATAAAAATTAAAGGCTCCTGAGCTCGATAACACAGACGCGTTATATTTGGATACAGGAGGTTAATAACCTTATATAAGCAACAGCATGACATTCTGGGAGTCTGCAAATGAATTTTTGCGTAAGTTTGCTGTAATTTCCGTTCGCAATCGTCTGCTGCAATTTCGACGCAAATCTGCTGCATGCGCGATTGCGCGAGCACGGTCTGAAAGCGTAGGCCTACCGCATGTCTTGTGCAATTCTGCTGCAATTTCCGTTCACAATCTGCCGCAATATTCATGCACAAAAATTGCGTCAGAATTGCACCAGAATTGCAAATGGTGTGTCACCATGCTAGTACTTTTATTAAGTTCTGGAAACATTTTATTTTCAAACAATTATATCAATTTATTGAGCCATTATTCAAGATCTTAGTTTTCGAAAGCATATATTTATTAAATGAGATTTATAAATATATTTTGGTACCAAATAAGGTTTTCTTTGTTATTAGAATATTTTAGAAACTCTAAATATACAAGATTTAAAAAATAAATAATACGCGAAATGTTGCGAATTTATTTAATCTTAATTTGAAAAACAATATTATTGGTGTGATTCCAGCCATGATGTTGTTAAATGGCTGTCTGGGAAAAGAGATTTGAAGTTACTTGCAAATACTATCTTATTCAGATCTTATTAAAAAAACTTATCTATTACGTTTCTCAACCTTCAAAAAGTTTGTGACTAATATTATTTATAACGAAATTTCGTAATTATATCTATAAGCTTTTTATTCTTTAATTTAATTAATAAATTTTCATCGAAATCACCCCAAACTGAGGGTAATATATTGATAATTAACTGATAAAATAATCGTTTCGAATAAAAAAAAACTATTACAAGTAACAAGATATAGAAGTAAAGTAATTGGCATTACCTCACTCTCCCTTGTTTTTATGTATGCGGCAAAATATACAAATACAAATGTACATTTGCGTGTATGTATAGAGAACTATTTTATACTTTACACCCGGAACAAGATATCAACAATAGAAATTTGAAAAAGATTGAAACAAGATGCAAAGTTTTTCAATTATACACTAATAGAAAGAATGCATTACAAGGTATCATAGGAGAAGTGTAGGACACCAGCAGTGTGCAGTATATGACTTAATTAATGTTAAGCCATGCTACAACTGCGGAAGATTTGGCCACAGTGGCTTAACATGTCACAATGATAAAAATTGTTTGAAATGCACTGAAAATCATAATACATTAAATCGCAACAGTGAAACATTGAAATGTCTAAATTGCGCACATAGCAATATGAAATACAGGACGAAATTTGGATACAAATCATACACTTTACGATAGTGACACGTGTGCGATAATGACAACAAAGATAAATAATTACATTGAAATGACTGATTATCCAATAAAACTGGTAACATCAAAGTTTACCAGTAATGTATGTTACTTACACCAATCGAAGATAATATCAAGCACATCGCTAGTATCATTGACAGCGAGACAAAAGGAGAACAAAAGCAGTCCAAGTTCAAAAATATTACAAAGACCCAAGAATACGTAGAATGGAGAGTAATATAAACCTTCTAAAATTTGAATCAATCAATAAGAATATCTGCTACAATAACTTAATATATATAAACTCTTATTAAAAAATCCTGCAGAAAGTGTGGGTGATTCGAGGCGCTCGTGCTGCAGCAATTCGTGCATAATTTCAGTCCGATGTATTCCTGCAGGATTTGTATAAAACTCCTGCAGGACTTCTAGATGATTGATGACGCACATTTCTGCTGGAATTCCTGTATAATTTTAGAACATTTTATTCCTGCAGGTGTTACGCGAAATTCCTGCATGACTATTATACAATTCCTGGAGGACTCAAGGATAACGTCTGTAGAATTCGAAACAGATCCCTGCAACACCATTGTACGATTCCTATAGGATTTATTCAGAAGGATTGATCGTAGAGAATCGCCATACAGCTTCTGGAGATTTTTCGTAGTAGGAGCAAAAGTTTAGGTAATTTCGCAACTTTAGGTAAAAGCACACAATATTTTTATATACTGTTAAGAAACTACTCATTTTTCACGCAAAAGGTTAGTTAGGCCCTCTAGCCATTGCACCTAGAAATCATCCTGGATAGCCCAGGATGTCACAAAACGCGAAACTTTCTCTAAATCTTGGAACCCGTGAGACTACACGGAGAAAAATAGAAAGAAGAAACTACGTAAACGGACGTAAAATCTACTTAAAACGGAACGGAATTATTCCTTTCTGATCAGAACGTAATATCTCTGTAAAAAAAAAAGTAAAAATTCCGTTTTTAAAAAGGACAATTAACGTCTTCTTCAAAACAGCATATGGTCCGTTTAAAAAAAGGAAAAACTCCTGTTTTAAAAAGGAACATTTACGCCCTTTAAAAAGACATATTCTACATAATAAAAAAAGTAGAAATTCCTTTTTCATGAAGTAGGCATTCGGATTCCCGAGACAATATACTTTTTGCAGGTTATAGTCCATATGGTGTTGGTATAAACAGTACATATGAGGCATTACACGTGAAATGTCCAGCGGCCCAAAATAAGCGAGAAATAAGGTACTTTTAAACTCGCGTAAAAAGAAGGTAAATGTATGTGAAAAAATTTTATCAGGCATGGTTTTTGTAGATTTTGAGACGAGCTTTCCAATGGTACATTTCATTTTCCGGAATTTTTTCATTTTCACGGTGAAAATTCAAAAAGAAAACTTTTTCTTCATTTTTCTCAAAGATGGACCAATTTTATCTTTTTTTAAGCGTGTTCAATCGAAAGATGAGGTTTTTTTACATTTAAATAATAAATAAAAAAGGGACTTTTTCGTTTTTTTCGAGATAGAGTATGTTAAAGACCGCGTGAGCAATCCCGCGCGGCGCCGTGTGGCGCGTCGACTTAGTTACACTGCACGGGCGTATCAACCTATATTATTCAACTATCTACTCATTTTAACCCTTTCAGTCACAGAAGCCTATATATAGAAAATTTATCAATTA